>JAQZBX010068353.1:0-15773 GCA_029593785.1 Cabassous unicinctus | reverse complement strand
AGTCCCATCTTGAATGAGGTGGGTCACACGTTAACTGAAGTAGCCTCATCAAATATCCTACTTACAATGGGTTTACACCCACAGGAATGGATTAGATTTAAGAACATGTTTTTCTGGGGTTAATACAGTTCCAAATCACCACACTTCACCCTCTGGACCCCATAAAGACATAGTCTTTCTTGTGTAAAATATATTCATAACATCACAATATTCCAAAAACTGTTAAGTCATTTCAGAAACAACGTTGTATTAGTCAGGGTTCTCTCAGGAAACAGAATCAACAGGAAAGATCTGTTAATAATATAAGATTTTATAAGAGTCTCTCACGTGACTGTGGGGATGCATAAGTCCGGTTTCCACAGGCAGGCTGCAAGCCAGGGGCTCCGATGAAAGTCCCATGAAAGGTCCTTGATGAGTTTCTGGGGGAAGTTGGCTGTCCAAAGACGAGCTGGGAAATTCTCTCTGAATGTCGAAATCACTTCCCCTTTTAAGGCATTCAACTGATTGGATAAAAGCGTCACCCATTGCTGCAATCTCCCTGATTGATGCAGATGTAATCAGCCATCCATGCAATAAACTCACTGGTGATTGAAGTCCATAAATGCTCTTGTATTACAATTAGCCCAGTGCTTGCTGGACCTAACAACTGGACACAATTACCTAGCCAAGTTGACACATTAGCCTAACCATCACAAATGCTAAGTACAAAGTCTCATCAGAATCAGTTATGGATATGGTTTGTCCTGTGGCACAATTCCCCTCTGTCTGTGGACATATGAAACCTAAAAAACAAGTTATCTGTGCTCTGAACAATGAGGCAGAAAGCCCACCCTCTACAATATACAATGGAGGAACAGGCAAAGAATAATCATTCCCTTTCCCCTAAGGAGAAATTAGAAGAAAAACAAGGGTCATGGGTGCCAAACAATGCCAAAACGCTCCAGAGCATACTCCATTAGATTTCAAGGTCTGAAAATCATCAATAGAGCGATATTTTGTCCTCTGGGCCTGATGGAGCAGCGGCCTCAAACTTTTCAAGTGCTGGTGCAGCAGCCTTGTTCTCCTTGAACACTGGGGTGAAGGCTCCACCCTCTGAGAACCCAGGGTGACAGCCAGACCTTCTGCAATCCCTCAGGCATGGGATCAACCCTCTCAGACACTGGAGTGATGGCCAGACTCTCTGTAACCCCCAGGGAATAGGCTCTACCCACTCTAAAGAATGGAGTTGCAGCACTCTTCCCAAACAATGGGGCAGAAGGTCTGCCCTCTCCAAGTTTCAGGAGAAACTTCCATTCCACATGCAAGGATGGATCCACTCTCTTGGCCTAAGAACATGTCTTCAGTCCTGACCCCAGCTTCCATGGTTCTGCCTTTGAAATGATTGTCCCTTTTAGTCCAGGCTGGCAGTGGTTCCATTCATACAGAGCTCTCAGAAAACTTACTGGTTTTACATGTAGTACACAAGGGTCCAAACCACCAAACAGTTGGACTTTCCACAGATCCTTCCTGAATAACTGCACCTCCAATCCTGATTTGCAATGAAATAGCTGACTGGATCCATGTCCAGTTAAACCCTCACATGGAGCACTATTCTCTGGGGACTCAATTTTTGGAAGCTTGGAATTTCCAAATGGTTGTTTTTTGGTTTCTTAGTGCCCAGGAGTTCAGTTATCAGCTTATCTCTTTCCTCTCAGGTTTTACTATAAGCTGCAAAGAGAAACCAGGGCTACACTTTTGAAATTTACCTTGGAAATTTCCTCAGCTAAGTATCCAAGCTCATCGCTCTCAAATTCTGCCTTCCATCTGACATCAGAACTGAATTTCTCCAAGTTCTCTGCCACCTTATTTTTTTTTTCATTTTATTTTATTTTTAAAGAAGCTTTAGATTATATAAATGTTACATCAAAAATATAAGAGACTCCCATATACCTTATCCCCCTCCCCCTCCCACACTTTTCGCCATTAACAACATCTTTCATTAGTGTGGTACATTTGTTACAATTCATGAACACATGTTGAAGTATTCTACTAACCATGGTCTATAGTTTACATTATGGTTTACACTTTGTACTGCACAATTTTATAGGTTTTGACAAAATGAATAATGGCCTGTATCTGCAATTGCAATGTCATGCAGAACAATTCCAATGTTCCAAAAATGTCCCATGTTAAACCTATTCTCTCTCCCTCCCCTCAGAACCTCTGGTGACCACTGCCTTTACATCAGTGTTACAAGTTCTTCCATTGTTAGAATAATAACAATTCTACTTTAGTCCATAGTTGCATTCCGCCCTTATGTTTGTTCTTTCTTCAATATTGAGGATTTGGGGATGGTGATGCCCACTCTGCTTCCGACTGAGAGGGTCTCTGCCACTTTAAAACAAGGATCATCTTTCTTCCAGTTTCCAATGACACGTTCATCATTTCTGTCTAAGTCCTCATCAGAAGGACTTAGTGTCCATATTTCTACAGTTTCTTCTAAGCAATCTAAGCCTTTTTTATCAAACAGCTCACAATTCTTCCAGCCTATAACCACTAAAAAATTCCAAAGCTATTTCCACATTTTTGACATTTGCAATAGTAGCACCCCTCTCTCCTGATACCAAAATCCGTTTTAGTTTCCTAGGCTGCTTAAAGCAGATACCAGAAAATGGGTTGGCTTAAACAATGGGAACTTATTGGCTTACAGTTTAAAGCTGAGAATTTGTCCAAATCAAGGCAATGATTTCTTCCCAAAGACCAGCCGCCGGCAATCTTTGGCTCCCCTACCATATGGCAAATCACATGCCAATGGCATCTCTCCCTTCTCTTCCAGGTTTCATTGTTTTCGGCTTCTTGCTTCCATGGCTTTCTCTCTCTCTCTCTCTCTCTCTTTCTCTCTCTCTCTCTCTCTCTTTCTCTCTCCATTCCATTTATTAAAGACTCCAGTAATAGGATTAAGTCCTACCACAAGAATGGATTAGATTTAAGAACATGTTTTTCTGGGGCACATATAGTTCCAAACCACCACAATACCAAAAATTGATTTCTTCAAACCCCAAAAGAACTTTGCCACTAGTTATT
This sequence comes from Cabassous unicinctus, assembly GCA_029593785.1. Classification (NCBI taxonomy): domain Eukaryota; kingdom Metazoa; phylum Chordata; class Mammalia; order Cingulata; family Chlamyphoridae; genus Cabassous; species Cabassous unicinctus. The sequence goes on along the minus strand of JAQZBX010068353.1, from coordinate 12,710 downwards.
GGCATCACATGCTAATTTACAGAAAATGATTTGTAGCACTTTTGCTGTAACCCAATCTGAGTACAAATATGTTTCTTAAATATAAGTGAAGCTCCATATGGCCCAGATTCACAACAGTATATTATCAAAAGAAAAAAAAAAAGAGTGATTCTGATTCTCACCCTTGAAATTAATTATAGGAGCTTTTTTTAATTCACAGAATCATATCTTAAAATTGCCCTACCTCCATTTTTTCTAACCCCAACTTTCATATTATTTACCCCCAATAACTCTCCCTCTTCTTCTCTCTTCATTTTCTGAAAGGAAAAAAATAGAAACACTATTAAATATTTCCATCTTCACAGTCATTTCTGTTTTCTTGTTTCCATTCACAACTCTCTTTGTTATAGTTTTTTTTCTTTTCTCTTTTTTTGCATTTTTTCATTTTGCAGTACCTCTTAGCCCTTTTGAGACAGCCCCCTTCCTATTCCTGATTCATTGCTTGGTCTAATCAGCATAATATATAAGGGGAGAGAGGGTAGTGTTGGCAGGAATAAAATTTTCATTTTAAGATAGTGGAGAAGGAAAGGGTATGAATACTTATACTTTATGAATTTTTGCCCCTTTTACAAATAAATTAAAATTTCTGAATGATTGTAAATAACCATAACAAATGAAATACATGTGTGAGAGTAATTGTCAAGCCTGTAGTTCTCAGGACCTGAAAGAGGTAACATGCCAGAAACAAATTAAAGTTCTCTTCGACACAAAAAAAGTCACTATAGAAAAAAGGTTTAACTTGAGAAGCATATCTGAAAAATGACAGCTGTGAGTTCATTTGGATGCAACAACAATTAAAGGAACCCAAGGCAGGTATTTCCTGCAGATACAAAAGGATCTTATGAACAGAGTATTCATAGCACTAGGCAATGTTCAGGAAACAGAATATTGAAATCTAGTCCAACTGAATGTTGGCACTGAAATGAATATTCAAGACTGCTCTTAAAGGGGGGAAAGGGTAAAGACAAATGAGTTCATATGGCTAAGAGACTTCAAAGTGACTAAGGAGGTCATCCCAGAGGTTTCATTATTGCATATCTTAGCAGGATCCCATTGACTGCCATATTAAATATTGCCTTAAATAGCGGGGCTCCTGAGGGCTCTGGAGACATCCAGAAACTATAGGCAGGGCAGACAGCTCAGGAGTTTGGTGCCCTGCCAATGGGCCCTACTTTGGAATTTATGCTCCCCAATGTGACAGAGTCAGACTTAGTCATGATTTCTCTACACATGGCTCTTCTGCCCCTTCTATTTGAACCTATATTTAATACTAGAGTTGATAGGTTTATGTCCAAAAGACTTAAATCTTTTGGTTTTCCATATGCCATTTGGGCCCTGAATCTCAACAGAGTTGCAACACCTACTCTCCAGTTCATTGGACTCACCCAAGACAACTATCAAGGAAATGATGATGGACAATGACCGTCCCAAGGAACTGAGAGATTCTACAACTGCAAGCAAGATCGTCCCATCCATCTGCCCCATGAGATCTAAGCCCTCTCTCAATTAGAGGCAGAGTGGGCATCACCATCCCGGAATCCTCAGGATTGGAGAATGAATGATGGACTAGAGGAGACTTACTATTATTCTACTATAGACTTGTTGTTCTAGCAATGGAAGAACTTTTATCATTGATGTGAAGGCAGTGGCCACTGGAGGTTCTGAGGGGAGGGAGAGGGAAAAATAAGCATAACATGGGGGCATTTTCAGGACATTGGAATTGTCCTGAATGACATTGCAATGACAGATACAGGCCATTATATATCTTGTCATAACTTACAAAATTGTGTGGGAGAGAGTTCAAACTATAATGTAAACTATAATCCACACTTAGTGGCAATGCTCCAATATGTGTTCATCAATTGTAACAAATGTACCACACTAATGAAGGATGTTGTAAATGTGGGAAAGTATGGGAGGGGTAGGGAGTGGGGTATATGGGAATCCCCTACATTTTTTATATCTCATTTATGTAATCTAAGTATCTTTAAAAACATAAAATAAAATAAAAGTATTAATTTTTTAAAAAGACTGCTCTTGAATCAGTTAAGGTTAATTGACTGCAAACAAAGAAAAGGAACCTAAGTTAGTCAAAATGTGGATTCCTCTTAACTTTAATTTAAGCTCAAGACCAAACCTTTAATATTGCCTATAAACCCATGCATGGCATGGCTCCTGCCTGCCTCTCCAGCAATCCAGTCTCCTCCTGCCCCCTTGATCTCAGAATTCCACTTACATTGGGGACCTCATAGTTCTACAATTGTCCTCCAGCCACAGGGCCTTTGCACATGTTCTTCCCTCTATCTAGATCCTCTTTCTCTTCCCAACTCCTATTAAACTAGTTTTTATCTACTCATCCTGCTGGTGAAATTTCAAGCTGCATTTCTTTAATAAGTGAGTTTGGAGTTGGACAGATATATATAAAAATTTCAATAAGCAAGACAAGTTTATTAACTCCAACAGAAAATTTATAAGTTTGGTAAGGCAAGAGTAGTGTCTACAGAACAGTAATCATATAAATACTGACTATGGATCTAACCAAAATTATGATAAAATTGGGTAGGTGGGAGGACTGGAGGGTGAGATTGTGTGTGAGTGGAAAGAAGTAGGGGGAGGGATGAAAAAGAAACAAATCTTTCTCTTCCATAATGGATATGTTACAAAAATTGCCTAATACTTAAAAATTATGACATAACATTAAAAGTCCACTGTTTAGAAATTTGAAGATAAATATAAAAAGAAATAGTGGTTAGAGTTTAAAGTGTTTGCCTCTGAGAGACAGGGACTAGGGGAAATCTGGAAATAGAGGTGGGGAGGGGACTACTGTCTTTGAAATAAATCTTGAGAAATTAGTTGGCTCTTCAAAACAGGTAAATATAATTTTTATTTTAAAAGAACAGCATTTTGAAGTTGTTAAACAAGCTAAAGGGAAAATTAAAATACAAAATATAAGACGAAGAGAAAAGTAAGGCTAATACATGTTGTAAAACATTATGTATCTCCTAGAGATGAGCCACTAGTTTGCCCTTCTCTAATAATATCCTTTATGAAAGAACTTTTACCCAAAATCTTATTCTCAGAAACACATAAATCTTTATGATTGCAATGAACGTCTTGTGTCAAAAACTGTGTCTTCATTTGAAATTGTTTGGGGATGAACTACTGGTAGAGTTTATAGAAGTAGTTGGTCTCTGAGGACAGCTTACCTAGAATTCCTTCCTCCAAAATACATTGGGTGCTTCTGGTCAACCAAGAGAATGGCATAAGATGGTCCAAGGCGCAATTCCCCCATAGACTCTTTGAACAACTAGCAAGAACTGGCAGAACCATTTTCCTCAAAAGTCTGGAAACCAGTTAGAGGGTTGCAGTAACTGAGCAAGTGCTAAATCAAGAAAACACAGCTTTAAAAATGTTAGGAAAGGAATTTCCAGGGAAGATGGTGGAGTAGGGAGCTCCAGAACTCAGTCCATCCTCCAAAACAGCTAGTAAACAGACAGGAACCATAGGAAACAACTGTTCTGGGGCTCCAGAGGCCAGAAGAATTCTGTACAGCATCCAAGGAAGAGCAGGAGAAGAGACAGATAAACTGCAGTAAAGAACTGTGAGCAACACTCTACATACATTTGCTACCAACTCACCCCCCAGTCTTGCGGCAGGCCTCATCAGATTCCAATCCCTGACTAGCTGCTGCAGTCAGAAAAGGGTGTAAAAACCCTTTCCCCAAGAACAAGGATGAGCATAGCCAAGCACTGATCACAGCTTTAGATTAGCAAATTAGATTGCTGGGGCCAGGTTCTCAGCTATTGTTTCAACCTACCCAGGACAAAAACAGCTGGCATGCATTGTTTCAACCCCACCCCCAATAGGGATAGAGGCAGTGGGACTTAAAGGCACAGTACCTCCTTAGGGCTGCAGGGAATAGTTTGCTGAAAAGTGTCATATGCTGGTAGCCCAGGAAAGCACAGCTTCAGGAAGCCATGAAAGAGATCAGGCAAACCTCCTGATCCCCTCCTCTGGGTACTTTGGAACCTGTCTATGCCCCCTTTGAGGGACCCTGACCATGTTTAGGTGAGGAAATACAGACCTGGAAAAGTCCTCTCTGGGGTGACCCTCCTCCCAGAATAGGGAAGAGAGAAACTGGCCTTCAGAGTAAACTCATCAATATAGTCAGATGCCTAGACAACAACAAAAATTTACAAGCCATACTAAGAAACAAGAAGATATGACATGCAAAGGAACAAATTAAAACTTCAGAAGAGACAAAGAATTTGGAACAACTAATCAAAGATGTTCAAATAAATCTCCTAAATCAATTCAAGGAGATGAAGGAAAATATGGCTAAAGATATAAAGGCTATTAAGATACTGTGTGAGCATAAAGAATCATTTGAAAGTATAAAAAGAAACAGAAATGATGGGAATGAAAGGAACAGTATAAGGCATTAAAAATATACTAGAAATATATATACTAGAGGCATACAATAGCAGATTTGAACAAGCAGAAGAAAGAATCAGTGAACTAGAAAACAGGGCAAGTGAAATCTTACAGACAGAAGAACAGATAAAGAAAATAATAGAAAATATTGAGCAGGGTCTCATGGATTTGAATAAAAGCATGAGGTACACAAATGTACACATCATGGGTATCCCAGGAGAAAAGAAGGGAAAAGTGGCAGAAAGAATAGCTGAGGAAATAATGGCTGGAAATTTCTGAACTTTTATGAAAGACATAAATATACATGTTCAAGAAGCACAATGTACTCCAATAGCATAAAATCTAATAAATAGACCTACTCTGAGACACATTCTAATCAGAATGTCAAATGCAAAGAAAAAGAAAGAATATCGAAAGAAGCAAGAGAAAAGTGATTTGTCACATACAAGGGAGCTGCAATAAGACTAAGTGCTGATTTTTCATAAGAAAACATGGAGGCAAGAAGGCAGTGGCATGATACATTCAAGGTACTGAAAAAGAAAAACTGCCAGCCCAGAATTCTTTTTTTATATAATGTAAAGAGGTTTTTTTTTAAAAATTATGTGTAGCATTAAGCAAAAGCATAATTTGATGAAGTTTTACACCAGCAACTAAAAGAATCAAATATCTAGAAGTAAATTTAACCAAGGAAGTAAAGGACATAGACACAGAAAACTATAAAACATTGCTAAAAGAAACAAATAAGATCTAAATATATAGAAGGACATTTTGTGTTTATGGATTGGAAGACTAAATATCATTAAGATGTCAATTCTATCCAAATTAATTTACAAATTCAATGTAATCCCAATCAAAATTCCAACAGCCTACTTTGCAGAAATGGAGAAGCTAATTATCAGATTTATTGGGAAGTGTAAGGGGCCCCAAATAGCACACACAAAAAAAAATTTGAAAAAAAACAAAGTTTGAAGACTTACACTTTCTGATGTTACAGCATATTACAAAGGTACGACAGCATATTACAAAGGTACAACAGCTTACTACTGTCATTATGATAGATATATTAACCAATGGAATCAAATTTAGAGTTCAGAAATAGACCCTAACATCTATGGCCAATTGATTTTGGACAAGGCTGTCAGGTCTTCTCAACTGGGAAAGAATAGTCTCTTCAGCAAATGGTGCTGGGAGAAACAAATATCCATATGTAAAAGAATGATGGAAGACCCCTATCTCACACCATATACAAAAATTAACTCAAAATGGATCAAGGACCTAAATATAAGAGCCAGGACTATAAAACTCCTAGAAGACACTTCAAGGTTTTGTGGTACACAATGGTTTCTTAGACTTTACATCCAGAGCACAAGCAACAAAAGACAAAATAGATCAAAGGGGCCTCCTCAAAATTAAAAATTTTGAGCATCAAATGACTTGGTCAAGAAAGTGATAAGACAACTTACTACATGGGAGAAAATATTTGGAAATCACCTATCCAATAAGGGTTTAATATCCAGAATATATAAAGAAATCCTACAACTCAACAATAAAAAGAGAAACAACCTAATTTTAAAATGGGCAAAAGACTTGAATAGACATTTCTCCAAAGAGGAAATACAAATGGCTAGAAAGCACATGAAAAGATGCTCAACATCACTAGCTATTAGGGAAATGCAAATCAAAACCACAATGAGATTCATTTCAAACCTTCTAGAATGGCCACTATTAGGAACACTCATTCATTGTTGGTGGGAATGTAAAATGGTGCAGCCACTGTAGAAGACAGTTTGGTAGTTCCTCAGGTAGTAAGCATAGAATTACCATATAATCCAGCAATCCCACTAGTAGGTTTATACACAGAAGACCTGAAAGTAAGGCCTCGAACTGATATTTGCATACCAATGTTCATAGTGGCATTATTCACAACTGTCAAAAAATGGAAGCAAACCAAGTGTCCATCAGCTGATGAAATGGATAAACAAAATGTGGCATATACATATGATAGAATAATATTAAGCTGTAAAATGTAATGAAGTCCTGATGCCTGCAAAGATGGATGACCCTTGAGGACATTATGTTAAGTAAAGTAATCCAGACATATAAAGACAAATATTGTATGACTTCACTATTATGAACGAATTATAACAGGCAAACTCATGGAGTCAGAGTCTAGAATATAGATTACCAGGAAATAGATTGGGCATAGGGAATGGGGAGCCGATGCTTAACTTGTACAGATTTTCTATGTAGGCTGATGATAACAGTTTGGAAATGGATGGTGGTGATGGTAGCACATTATTGTGAGTGTAGTCAACAGCACTGAACTGTACTAGTAAATGTGAGTAACAGGGAAACTTTAGGATATATATGTTACTAGAATAAAATTTGAAGGATAAAGCAATGAACCATATTGTAGACGAAGAACTATAGTTAATAGTACAAGTGTAAGAATGTTCTTTCATGAATTATAACAAATGTACAACACTAATACTAGGTGTTAATAATAGGGTAGTATATGGGGAAAAATACACCTAGTATAAACTATGGACAATAGTTAATAATACTATTTTAATAATCTTTCAACAATTTTAATAAAATGTAACTACTGTTAAAAAATAGTACAATTATTTAAAAAGTGCTAACATTAATTGTAACAAATGTTCCAGACCACTGCCAAATGTTGGTGGTAGGGTAGGGTATGGGAATTCTATATTTTATGCATTATTGTTCTGTGAACCTACAACTTCTCTAATAGAAAAAATTTATTTTTAAAAAAGGAAAAAAAAAATGGTAGGAGACATTCATGGCACCCTTGATGACCCCTCCCTCATCCCCCTCCTGGCACAGTGTGGAGCCAGTCTGCACTCCCATTATGTGCCCCTGGCCCTGTTCCGGAAGGAACAGAGTAACCCCTATCACATACTGGGGTTGGTGCCAATCTATCAGACAGCAGCCTGAAAGACTGAACCTGGAAACTCTTCTCAGGCTCATCCTCCCAGAACTTGCCCTGTAGGCAAGAATAGCTCGCAGACAGCTAAAGCTGTGTGAAAAACAATTAAGTCGAAGTGGCCTGGGGCAAAGGATTACAGGTTTAAAGACACACAAGGGAGCACCTGGGGTGGGATTGGGGAGAGTCTATTTCATAAGGATTTTCTTATGAAAACCTTAAATGTAATTAAGTTTAAGATATATTTAATAATTGTAAAAGATGCTTAAAAATCAAACTTCTTTTGAGTATCTACTTAAAGAGAATTTTTTCTAAATAATAGTAATTAGGATATAAAAAATTTTCATCCTAAGTAATATTTCATTTTATTTAATTTCACCTTGTTTTTAAGAAGACAATGAGATGTGTTAGTGGCAGGAGTCTTTTGAAATTGCTGAAGAAAAGGGATAATTTTCTATCTCTGGTACAAGTGACCTTATGGATATAAACCTCAGTTGACTGGACTATCTATGGAATGTGTACTTCTGATTAAAGATTAATCAGCAAACACTCTGTAGTAACTATTATGGAAAAATACTTCTGATAATAAGTATGGTGTATCAGAGATAAGTTAATTTTTTTGACATTTGAAACATTTCAAATGCCTCAAATATGTTGTATTGAACAATGACGATTGTAATTGATTGTAGCCATAGGAGGTACAAGAAACAGAACTGTCTACTGACACTGGGACAGCCCCTGGAATTTTTAAAAAATAAATATCTATTATCCTTAAAAATAAAAAAAATATATGGAAAAAAATGCACCGGATCACAATGTCATTCTTTTTTCCAAATAAAAAATTAGTGTTTAATGGCCATTATTTCTGATCTAGAAAACAATAAGAAGAAGGTTATATGCTGAAGCAGAGAAAGCAAAAGCTTGGGAATTAGGAAACGGAGCTTTAGACTTACACTGTCCAATACAGTAATCATTAGCCACATGAGGCTGTTAAGCATCTGCAGTGTGGCTTCTCTGAATTGAGATATGCTATAAATGTAAAATATACACAAGTACTACTAGCAAATTTAAAATTACACATGTGGTTTGCACTATATTTCTGTTGGACACTGTGCTCCAATCTTAGTTCTGTCATTTAAGGGTTGCACGGTAGTGATATTATTACATGTCACTAACCACACTAGGCTTCAACTATCTTAAATGTATATTGGGGGATTGGGTAGTTTTCCTCTAAGGTCCCTTCTAACTTAGAAATTTTATAAGTGTAGAATCCTAAAAAGTGATGAAGATGAATGAATTCTAGACTTGAAAACCAGCGGCTATTCCTTAAAATGGCTCATCCCCATCATGCTGAAATTCCTTCTGCAGCACCCTCAACCCCAGCCAGACATCTTTACCAAAAGCTGCTCTCACTGGTCGCTGCCATGTGCTCTGTGCTGAATGCTTTACCACCATCATTTCATTAAATCCTAATCCTGCACTATTAAATCAGGATTAATTTCCTTTTTCACATGTGAGGAACTGAAGCTTGAAAGAGTAGGTGACATTGTAAAGCCTCAGAGTCAGGATTTCGAGGAACCAGGATTTGCTTCCATATTCTTCTGGATCCAGAATCTAAATTCTTCATCACTGTTCTCTGCTCCCCTTTTTAGAATACAAAATTGGTTTTCATTTTGGAATGTAACTTATAGACCAACTTTTTGAGTCATTACACCTCTTCTATGTTGTTTTCCGTCCCTAAATCCTTAGCACCTGTCAGAGATGATTAATGAGCAGGAATGTAGCATAATATTCGGAACTTCTTTGTAACCTTGTTTAAAATGAAGAATACGCTTTAAAGTATGCCTAGAAAATAATGGGAAATGGTTGGATTTTTAAGAACAAATGTTTCAAAAATGTCATCCACATGACTATTGTCCACTTCAGAGGAATAACTTTCAATAGTTATTTCAACATTGCTGTCTTCACTAAAAAAACAAACAAAAACCCTCCCTTTTAAATTATCTTCAGAACCTAGAATATATTCTCGTGAGTTTCTGTGTCACAAATTTTGTCTCTTTTTAAATGTATTGTCTTTTTTGTGCTGAAAAACAAGATATCTAAAAGACCCAAGAGCCAAACTGGAGAGATTTCTTCTGACTAAGATGGGATTAAAACACAGCAAATATTTGAAAATCCATACTAAAAGAAAAAAAAACTCATTGGTCATCACTGGAATTTTCTGTATCACCAACCCATTACTCTGAAATTTACAAAGGGAATAAATCAAGGATTTAGTCCCACTTTCCTGTATGAACTATATTTCAGCATAACCAATAGTTGCTGAAGGAAAGTCCTTTTTAGAAGATTTGAAGCCCATAAATGCAGAAACAATGATCAAACTTGAGGATCACCATTTTGCAACTCCTAATGAAATAAAGGTTCAAAGCAATGATCATCATAGATGCTAAGACCATTAAGTAAAATTTGATGAGGAACTATATAAGGAAGAACTCAGGCTGACACCATCTGAAAGTGGAACATACAAAATTATGTTTCTCTTCATGTGATGTAATAAGAAGTACAGAGCACTTTCTTTAAAAAAACAAACAAACAACAAAAACAAAAAAAAGGAACCTGAATCTAATCAAGCCTCCAGTAGTTCTAACTTCCCATTTACAAGAAATATGATGGTCAAGAAAAAGGTAAACAATGCCAAAAGAAACCAATCAGCCACATCCAGAGTGCAGCACATTGTGCAAGATAATTAACTTGGTTTATGCAATAATAAATAATATTATTTAAAACAAAGAGTAACTATTAAAGATTAAAAAAGAAGAAATATAAAACTGCAATGCACACCCACTGTTTGAACCTTGATTCACTAACTCTAGAAAAACATTTTTAAAACAATCAAGAAAATTTGAATATGAACTCTGGATACTGGATGATATTAAGGAATTATTAATTTTGTTAGGTGTGATAATGGCATTGTGTTGTGTTAAAAATATGTCCTTGGGGAGCGGATGTGGCTCACATGGTTGATCACCTGCTTCCTACATGGGAGGTCCCAGGTTGGGTTCCCAGTGCCTCCTAAAAAAAACAAAAACAAACAGCAAGCAAACAAATGAATAAACCAACTCAGGGACCCAACGTGGCTCAGTGGTTGAGTGCTGGCTTCCCACATATGAGGTCCAGGGTTCAATCCCAGCCTCAGTACATAAAAAGAAAAAAAAAAAATCTTTATCTGTCAGAGACATCCTAAACTATTAACTGATGTTAGATGACACGATGTTTGGTATTTGCTTTAAATACAAAATATGTCAGCAAATACAATACCACCACCACCAATAGTAGTAGTAGTAATAAGAGGAAAGGGAAATTGATAAAATAAGGCTAATAAATGTTGATGATGTTGTGGCAGTTTGATATTGTTTATGAATTCCAAAAATAGATATTGGATTATATTTATAAACTAGTCTGTTCCTCTGGGCATATTAGATTGTATTGGATTCAGAGGTTTCACTTTTACTTGATTAAATAATGATTAAGGCTTTGATTGGAACACATAGGTAAGACGTTGCATCCCCGCCCCTTTGGTGGGCAGGGACTCACAGAAAAAACAACAAGGCAGAGGATTAGTTGGAGGTTTTTTTGCTGGAGCCCCAGGAAGTAAACACACAGGAGAAGAACCCAGAGGAATAGAGACAGCTCCATAGACACGGCAGAGGCCCGTGTCTATCAGACAGAGCCTGATAGTCTACAGCTGAACTTGTGGAGAGAACAGAGCAGCTGAGCCCAGAGAGAAAGAAGCCCTGGGAGAGAGACAAGACTTATCCCAGCCTACAGCTGATACTGGAAGAAGCTGGGACCACAGAGTCTTAAGAGGAAGAGGAAGCCTGAACCCTCACACATGTCGGCAGCCATCTTGCTCTAACATGTGACAACAGACTTTGGTGAGGGAAGTAACTTATGTTTTATGGCCTGGTAACTGTAAGCTTCTACCCCAACATTTTCAAAAGCCAACAGATTTCTGGTATTTTGCATCAGCACCTCTTTGGCTGACTAATACAGATGTGAAAGCTATGAAAAGCATACTAGGGTCCATTATATTCTTCTACTTTTGTATATGTTTGAAATTTTCCATAATAAAAATAATTGAAGCCCAAAATAATTTGGAAGCAAGTCTCATGAATGAGGTGTTGATTAAAACTGTATACTCAAGTGGTTAAAGTGAAAATTTTTGAGTTGTATAGACATTACTACAATAAAAAGTTGAAAGAAATGTGTTAATCCATTTTGGTCAAAAATTATGTTTGTCTCTACATAATCAGTGATTTCCTTATGTGCTTCTGAAGGCAATTTCAAAAGAGGAGAGGTGGATGACCTTGGGCAACTCCTTCTCTGTGATCCTTGCTTTTCTTAGTTAATTTAAGGATGTTGAATGGCCTTTCCCAGCATTATTCTAGAGCTGTTTTGTTCAATGAATATATAACTTGAATATATAAGTATTCATTTGTTTAAATAATTTTTAAATTGCTTCATTATTTATGAGTATATTTAATATTTAATCACAGAGATTATGAAAGTTCAGAACTGTTCAAAAGCAATGAATTGTATGAACAATATCTTGTGAGGAAATTGCTATAATTTATACTTTTCCAGTAAGAGCAATCCCATGGCCCCTGGAAATTCTGATCTTCCAGCTTTCTATCAGCTTTCTAATAGTAATCCAATCCTGACTGGCTTCGAGGCTCAAGGTCACCCTGTAACAGTTTAATTCCTTAAATGAATAGAAAGATTGCCCTACCACATGGCAAAGATTCTTCAAAACAGTTATCTGCTACTGTATAGATTAAAAGAAAAAAAACTTTGAGATTTTCTCCTCTTCAGAAAATTGAGTAGATGACTTGTAATTGACCTTGTGGATCAGATATTTGACAGTCAATTGAACTGGACTTTACCCATCTACCATACATATACCCAGAGGTGAAGTGAAAAGGCCAGCAGGATAATCTAGTTTAGGGTTGTTTTGTTTTGTTTTGTTTTGTTTTGTTTTGTTTTGTTTTCCCTTCATTCTCGGTCTTGTGTTTTCCCCAATAATTACATTGTATACTCTGTCAGTTCCTAGAAACTTTTCCAATTTGGAATCAAACAAATCAGTCTTGAGTAATATTTGTATACCTTTCTTTTTTGACAACTCTAATGCAACTGCTGCATTATTACTAGCACAATTTTATTCTTAGCCTATTTTTTATAAGGCAGACAGGTTTTGTCATATACAATGTTGCCTCTATTTTCTTAAACTGAT
>JAQZBX010068352.1:0-15768 GCA_029593785.1 Cabassous unicinctus | reverse complement strand
TCCTGCCTCAGGGTTTTTGCATTTGCAGTTTGCTCTGCCTGAAACCTACTCCCAGGTATTTCCATGGCAGATTACCTCAGTTTATGTAGTTCTCCAACTCAAATGTCACCTCCTTAGAAAATTCTTCCCTGATCACCTTACCTTAAAAAAAAAGATTCCCTAACACTTTAACCCTTTATCCTGCTTTATTTTTCTTTGTATCATTTTTTTTTACCAGATGACACATATTTTCTTGCTTATTTGTTCATTATCTGTCTCCTCCCACTGTAATATAAACAATTCTCATGGGAGAATAGCAACTTTGTTCTGCTTATCACTAACCCCAGCTCCTAGACCACTGTGCCTGGCACACATCAAGTACCCAATAAATAAATAAAAGCTTGTAGAATGACTGGATGAATGAATGAATGAATCAATCAATCAATCAATTAGGTATTGTAATAAGGGTTGTGGCTTGGCGAGTTTCTGTGTATTTGTAAAGAGCAAGAATCAAAATTTCTTTGAGATATAGCTGTGTTATTCCTTTAGCTAGTGTTTTGCAATGATCCAGAAAGCAATGCCATCTGTTCTCAGAAAAGAAGTGGTAAGGCAAGAAAAAGGACACTAATATTTACGAGGGTTTACTATATGGCAAGTCCTGAACTAACCACTCCTATGTACATTTTCTCATTTAATCCTCACAACAGCCATATTAGGTGCTATTATTATTTCCATTTTGCAGATGAGGAAACAAAGACAAAAAGAGAGGTTAAATAACTTGTCCAAGTTCACCTAAACATGAGTTCATAATGAGGAAGTCATGCAGTTTTCTATTTTTTAGGTATTAAAAGTCAAGGTAAATTTAGTTTACCTCACAGAAAATAAAATGGATCAAGTTGATAAAGATAATTATCAAAGTTTCCAAAGTAAAATACATATTGGTTTTGGAATATTTGTGTTGTTCTTTTTATTGACAAAGAACATCAAATAAACACTAAAGTAAATAAAACCACAGAGCTCAAGATGATTCTATTATTGGTTTTATTCTCCAAACATACTTGCTATCACAGGAGGCTTTTACTTATTATTTGTAGGATATATACATGTGGCTAGGGTGCGCTGGTAAAGTACAGGATGTCCTGTACATCTGAATGTCAGATGAAAAGCAAATAATTTTTAGCACAAGTATGTCTCAAATATTGCATGGGACATAGTTATCCTAAAAAATTATTGTCTATCTGAGTGAAATTCAAAATCCGGCTAAGTCGGGCAGCCCTACTTCTGTCCACAATGCTCCCTCATCCTTCCCACATGTATCCTGTCACTCTTTCAGACAGGCTTTGTTGAGGAGGAAAGTACAGAGAAAAGAAGGGAGAGAGGGCAACTTTGAAAAGATGAAAATCAAAAGACACCCGTAATTCTTTCTTTCTCTGAGAGAGGGCTGCCGTGAGGCTCATTTCAAAACAAGCTAAATTTACCTCCCCCAGACCCCTTTGAGCCCCACCCCTGCCTCTCAGGCCTTCTGCTCAGCTGCTCAGGAACCTAACAACTGTGGATTAATCCCGGACGTGCTCTGGCCTCCATTTCCCCATCTGTAAAACAGCAGGACTGGGCTTGGCCCCAGGCCCTCCTTGCTCTAACCATCTGTGCTCCTGAGCTACTATGAGTTGCCCAAGCTTTCCCTTGCCATGCCTCTCTCACCTAGACCCGACCTGCTGGTCTCGTGGTGTGCCAAACGACGGCTTTGCCTCCAGCTTCCACCCCCTCAAGTTAGGAAGGCAGTGCGATGAAATGATGGGTATTGAGCAGGGAACTAAAGATAGCTTGCTGAGTAAATGAAACAACAGCGCTCACAACGACTTTTCCGCTTTCTTTTCCAGACATACTCAACCTCACAGGAGGGGTGTAACCATTGTTTGTCAAGTAGGGGGTAACTGCAAATATAGACAGGAATATAGCAGAGGGACCCAGGGCTTTCTCCTTCTTCTCTTGCAGATGACCTCCCTCCACAAGTGATCCCAGAAAAGGTGATGAGGTCTGTGTGAAGGTAAATGTTATGTTATTTACATGACACTCCTATTTCCTCACTGCTGTACTTTGAGACACCCATTATACACAGTATCACATATAGATGGGGCTCATTTTGCTGCAACTTTAGTTTGATTGTAACTCCAAGCTGTGTTTACACCCAGTCTTTATATTTTCTTCCTCACTTAGCATGTGTTTCAGTTCATGATGTCAGTCCACTTTAGGGAACATGATATATAGATTAATCTTGTTTTAGTCTCAGTTGTCAAGTTTTGGTGTGTTTTTTTTTTTTGTTGTTGTTGTTTTTTCCTTTACCCCTGTAGCCATTGGGCAGTTTGATGTAATTATGCATTCCAGAAATAGATACTGGATTATGCTTGTGAACTGGTCTGCTAATCTGGGCATGATTAAATTATGATTAGGGCGTTAACTGGGTCATGGCAGTAGGACATTGAGCCCCACCCCTTGGTGGGGCGGGAATCAAATATAAAAGGCATGGCAAAGGACAGAGGGAGCAGTTTTGATGGAGTCTTGAGCTGGAGCCCTGGGAAGTAAGAGAGCTTGGTCGTGAGGAAGGAGAAAGGGCTCTGGGATAGAGACAAGCCATTCGCCTGATAGTCTACAGCTGACCTTGTGGAGAAAACAAAGGAGCTAAGCCCGGAGAGAAATGCAGCCCCAGGAAGAGAGGAACCCAAGAAGCCTGAAGCCTGGCAAAAGTCGGCAGCTGTCTTCCTCTAACACGTGACAATGGACTTTGGTGAGGGAAGAAACTTACGCTTTATGGCCTGGTAACTGTGGACTTCTACCCTAAATAAATACCCTTTATAAAGACCAACCAAATTCTGGTATTTTGTATCAGCACCCCTTTGGCTGACTAAAACAACCCCTAATCTGGTTTCTTTTATTTTTGTTAAACAACACACAAAAACAGCTTGGAATGGAGTCCCCTGTCTCCACTAAACCTGTTGTACGTGTTGTCCTACCTGGTCCCCACCTCCTGGATCTTCATGTGGCAGCTATCCTCTTATCTTCCCAGGTTCTCTTTAAAAGCATTTCTTGGGAAAGACTTGACCAACCTGCATGGCTACAGAAGTCAGTGACATTATGTAACCTGTTGCATTGTCTGACACCCAAGGTTACTTGAATTTCATGTTTATTTAATTAAACCATTCAGTAAGTCAGTGAATCATCAATAAATATTTATTGACTGCCTACTATATTCCAGATATTGTTCAAGCCACTGGAAATATTCAGCAGTGAACAAAACAGAATCCCTGCCCTCCTGGAACTTGCATTCTAGTTTTTCCCTTCATTATGTCTCTATGTCCTTTCTACTTGTGTATAATCTTGTATACATCTTTATGTCTTTGTTTACTACTTTCTTATTGTCAGTCTCCTATAGTAGAGTCTCTTGTTCACCAATGCACCCACCATACCTCAAACACCATCTGGCACATGGTAGGCCCTTTCTTAAATAAGTATAAACGCCCCCTTCCCTAAGCCAAAGGCAATTTTGTAATGGCAATGGCTAGGAGTTGCCTCCGAGGCCCCTTTCTTACTCAGCTACACAGGTTCTTCTGAGAAGGAGGTCCGTGAGTCTGGCTTTCAGCCACACACCCCCTTCAGTTAGAAACTGGAGGGATTCTGTGAGTACAGAACACCTGATTGGGCTCAATCCTGACTCTTGATTTCTAGTCTTCAGCACATTAAAAAGTCGGCAGAACCTTTGTTTGTTCCTTAGAGGTTATGAAAGTCAAAGGACAAGGGCAAAATTCCTCCGGGGACCATCCTCTGGTCCGGCAAAGTGCTGCCAGGGTCAGGAGGCCACATTGTTAATGGCATTTATTCCATGGACCCTCCTGCCCATCCTGACCCAAAACAAGAGTGGAGATTTTAATTTTGATTCCCAGTTGTCCAGGGCAAAGCAACATTGTGTCCAGTTAAGGACTGGTAGGTGGGTGCCGGTATAGCTGAGGACTCTAAAAGAGGGATTATTTTAACAACTGTGAGAGAGAAATCAATTTCTTCAACCAAGACGACACTTGGCTCTAACAATTTGCATTTGAAGTTGTCTTTCTGTGGAACACTGAATATTTTGGCATTATTGTTACTGTTTCTGGACCATTTACAATGCCCTTTAAATACTCAGACTACTTGGGTGCGTTTAGGACCCGAATTTCACATAAACTAGTAAATTACCTAAATCACTTTTTCCCCCTAATATAGATGTGGTTTGTTTTTTGTTTGTTTTTTAAATTAGAAAAGTTGTAGGTTTACAGGAAAATCATGCAGGTAATACAGAGTTTCCACATAACTCCTTATTATTAACAGCTAGCATTAGTGCATTATCTTTTTACATTTGATGAGAGAATATTATTAGAATTGTCCTATTAACTTCAGTCCATAGTTTTCATTAGGCTTCACTGTTTGTGTTGCATAAACCCATGGTTTTTCTCTCTTTAGTTTTTATTCTAGTAGCATATGTGCAACCTACAATTCCCTTTTAACTACTTTCAAAGAAAAAATTCAGTAATGCTAATTATATTCACAAAGTTGTGCAATCATCCATCACCATCATTCATTACTGAAGTTTTCCATCAACCCAAATAGAAATTTGTACCAATTAAGCATTAATTCCCCCATTGCCTGCCCCCACCCCAGCTCCTGATTACCTTTATTCTAGTTTCATAGAGTTTCAGACTCTATGAATTTACTTTATTTTATATCAGTGAGGTCATACAATATTTGTCCTTTTGTATCTGGCTTATTTCATTCAGCATTATGACTTCATGTTTCATTCCTTTTGTCTCATGAATCAGAACTTCATTCTTTTTAATGGTTGAATCATTTCCCACTGTATGTAGATACCACATTTTGTTTATCCAATCATCATGTGATGGAAACTTGACTTGCTTCCATCTTTGGCTATTGTGAACAATGCTGATACGAACACCATTGTGTAAATATCTGTTCATGTCCTTGCTTTGAATTATTTTGGGGATACTCAGTAGTGGGCTTGCCATGTCATAACATAATTCTATACTTTACTTTCTTTTGGAAACAAATAACTAGGGAGGAAGCTTCTTTTCCAATGTTAGGGCCAGCCTTGGGTTTATCAAGGCTCTGAACAAAAGGACTTGATCACAGGAGGTCAGACACTTCACTTCGAGTGTAGACATTGAATTATCAAAGACCAGTTATACAAATTTGAATTCTAATTTTTAATAATTCTGAGCCCTTTGATCTGTCCATTTATCCACTCTCATTCTTTGACTTGGGCTATGAAGAAAAAGAATAAAATATAGCTAAGTAAAACCTCTTGTGCAAAGTTCATTCATTCAAGGTTACATATTAGGGAGTGGGGGGATTCAAGATTTGATGATGTGGAAGTTCCTGCAGTTCGGTAGGAGAGAAAATCAGAGAATCTAAGCAATGCAAAACTGGGTTTGAAAAGGCATTGGATAAATATCTGTTGTATGATTGAATGCCTGAGTGAGTGAATGAGACAGCAACACTTACAGAAGTTCACAGAAGGGAACACTCACTTCTGGCTGGAGTCCTGAAGTGCCAACCTCTGCTGTTTTGAGCCTATTTGACCATTGGCATTGACCATTCTCTGATAAATCGATAGGGCCCTGCACGTGAGTCCTCCACCATGAGCACCAGAGAAATGTGGACAGTATTGAATTGGCTTTTGTGTTCCCAATAGCCTAGCCTAAGCCCCTGCCCTGGGACCCTGACGATTCCATTGGCTCTTGCCAACATTCTCTGGGCTCTTTTCCTGTTCCCCTGTCATTGACTGAAGGCCTAATTAACTATTCATTCATTTCTTTATTCAAGAAGTATTTATTAGGTGCTTGCTAAATATCAGACACTGTTCTAAGTTCTGAGGATACATTAGAGAGCAAAACATGCTGACATTCTGCTGAGAAGAGACAGAAAGCAAGCCAATAAACAAAATACATAGTACATCAGATAGTGATAAATCCTAAGGAGAAAAGTAAGGCAGGAAAGGGGGATAAAAGGAATCAGCGTGGGGGCGGGGCACCATTTAAAGGTGTGGTTGTGGAAGACTCACCAGGAAGGTGGCCTTTGAGCAAAGATCTGAAGTGGTTGAAGAAGAAGCCCATGCAGCTATGCGGTGGGGGTCGAGGTGGGGGTCCAGACAGAGGGAAGAGTGAAAATCCAAGAAAAAAGTGTGCCTGGAATGAAAAGGAAAACTAGCAGAGAGACCACTATATCTAGACAAAGGGAGTGAGGGAAAGAAAAGGAGGAGAGAGTGACAGAGAGAAGAGGGGAGATGGAGACCAGTGTAGGGCTCTGTAGGCCTTGGTAAAGAATTTGGCTTTTACTTTGAGCCATTGAGAAGTGATACGACCTGATTTTTGTTTTACAGGATTACTCTCGCTGCTGGGTTAAGATTATGAGAAGTGGGGGTGGCAAAGGCAGAAGCATATTTTCAAAATAGGAGGTATTTTGAAAATCCAAGTAAGAGAGGATTGTGGCTTGGGCCAAGTGTTAGTGGCAGAGGTGGTGAGAATATCTGATTTTAAATACACTTGGGAAGTAGAGCCAAGATATGGGGTTCAACTAAGGAGACTCACTTTACTAAGCAGCTCTGCTATCAACACCAGCATGTGGCCGCTGGGCGCTTCTCACTGAGGAACTCCACCCGACCCTACCCCCGCCCCTCAGATAACTGTGACTTGGACTGATGGTCACTCTATCTCCCCCTCCAATGACTCCTCACCTCTTCCCTTAGCCCATCTCAGGGTCCATCCTAAAACCTTCCATTTCCACCTTTCCCCCACACCCTGCACTTAATTTCCTGCAAGAATGGAAACTATGGATTTTGAAAGAAGAGTCTTTACATAGATGAAGTTGGGTTGGAGTGGAGAGTGATTCCAAGTCAGGATAACTGTTCAAGGAAGACACAGAACCCCAAGATCAGTCATTGAAAATTAGCACCTTTCTCGTTTTCTACCAAACACCTTTTCCAGATTTCAAAACATTTTAGTTTAAAATGAGATTTATAGAGTTGCCACCTGAAAGCAAGAATAAATAAGAAGTTTAAAGACAGTGGCTCTTGAAAACTTAGCTATAGTCTTAGCTATAGTTGTTTAAGCAACAAGAAAGGAAGAGGGAAGAAAGAGAGCATGAGAAGGAATGAAATAGACAGACTGGTTCTTTCCCCTTAGCAGTGGGATTTTATCACATTCCACACCATCTGTTTACCTAACGATTAAAAAGAATCCAAACTCTCAAGCTTCTGTATATTATTTTACGTTGTAAAGCTGGACTTTTGAAAAGTGACAATTAAAAAGAAATCCTCTCAGGGAATGGGGTTAAGCATGCTAAGTCTAATCAAACCATTTTTTTTTTTAAGTATTAAAAACACATACTGCATAAATATTTTTGAACACAGTTCATGCAATAGATCTTGACTTCCTGCTTTTGGGATTCATAACCAGTGTTTCCAGACATTCAGAAATGTTGGGGACAGTGTGTACACGTGTTGTTGTTTTAATGGATCCAATACTATAATTCTCACATGTGGAAATTTTCCACTGACTTAAGTTTTACTATTATGAACCACCAAATCCTCAAAAATTGTGCTAGAATAATTTGGAGGCATACTTCCAAGCAACCTCCTGGTGGAAAAACTTATAAGATGTGATGGAGTAGTTATTTTCTAGGGCCTGTTATGTTATTTTATTTTCCTCCCACAAACAAAATGCAAAATGTCACAAATTTAATAGATTCCTCAAGGTCCAAAGGAGACTTCTCATAGTGTTTTTTGTATACTCAGCGGGCCAGCTTCAACCAGAGAAGCTATTTTAGTGATATGATGTGAAAATAAGGTGGAAGACTTGAGGACCTTACCCTGAAGAGATTTGGATACTGGGAAGTAACATGGTGGGTGAACATCAATTTCAGCCCCTTCTTAACTTCTTTATATATCTCCCTCTGGAGTCCTCCAGTTGCCTGGAATTACAGGTTCTCTGGAACCTTAGATCTCTAGCATCTATGCTTTCTCCCCACAGTCCAATTATTAAGAAAATCCTTCCCAACAGCCACCATGATGGTGGACTGTTCCACTGCCTTTGCTCTTCACCGCTGTCCCTTAAGATGACCTCTTCCCTGTTTTTTCCTGTGGAAATACAGAGGCTGGAGTGGCCAGATTCATTGTTACCCAGAGTGGCTGGCACTGCTCCTGGTATGAATCTGTGGAACTGGGACCTGGAACTCAGAGGATGGAAACTGCTCCTGGACAGCATCTCCATGCAGGGCCAACGTATTCATTAGCAGCAGTAGGCACAGTGCGTAGGGCCCTGCTCTGTGGTCTCCCTCCTCTAGCCCTGACTTGTAAACCAAAGATAGCACCTCTGGTGACCAGTCCCCCCTTCAGTCCACTGTATGTTATTTGAATGCCGTAGAAGGAGGGTGGCCCAGTGGTATCTGAAAGTGCTCTGAGCAAGTTCCTCCCTCCTTCATTTTCGCCGCCATCTCTCCCGCTGTTTCTGGCCCTCACTTCACGCTGGCTGATCAGACACCCAGGATGGTGGTTGGCTGCCAGGCGCCTACCCGCCCACAGCCCTTTCTGAGGATCTGCCCCTGGCTAAGGCCACTGCTGCAGGGTTGGTTCTAGATGTCCGTGTTTGTGCCAAAATGAGAATGTGGGTGACAGATAACTTGCTCAAAGCCTAGTTGGTAGCAATAGAAATTATAGACTCCAGATTCTTTAACATACCTCTAGCTAAAAATTACAACTGAGGCCACAAGTGTCCAGCTTCAGTGAGCAGATAAATGGGAAACCTTGAACATTTGGTAGGCAGTCAACCAGGTAGTTTGAGTAGACAAAATCTTTCTGTTAGAAATTATATTTTCATACTTAGTTAAGAAAATGATTGAATATTTGCATACAGGTTACCATAATTTAAGTTAACTCAATTCATTTTCTGTTTTATATTATCTTAAAACTGAGTTTCTGTAAGACTGTTGTTTTTTTTACTGCAAAGAGATTTCTTACAATATTTTTTTAAAAACTTGTTTTAATAGTTCTAAGAACTATTGCCGTATAGCCTTGGAACTATAAATGCTTGTTATGAGAAACCACATTTGTTAAAATTTTTTGTAGAAATGTATCATTCAGTTTTGTGGTTTGTAGTAGAAAACAGCACATGGTAACTTGTTCTAATCTATGTTTGTCATAGGTTGATATAAACCAACCAATCTTGTGATAATTAACTCAGTATTAGTTCATTGCTCTAGATCTAATCTACTCAAGCACTATAAAAGAGTTGTGCAGTATCTCTCAAAATTTACGAACATAGCTAAAGGCATTTCTGCTCATAAAGATTTATTTTACAAGCATAATTAAAGTGGTGGAAACAATGTGTCTTTTAAACACAATGAGAACCTGATTTGCCACATCAGTAGCAAGTTTCCAAGGATTCCACTGAAGCTATGACAACATTTTCAGTTCAGAAAACAGTATCATCCTCTGTGTTATGTTTTTAAACAAACAAGTAGGTAAATTGAAAAATGAAAAGAAAATCACTGAAATGGTCATTTTCATGACAAACTGATTATGATGAGAATGTAAACTTGGGAGACTACACAAAAACACCTAGCACAGAACATGACATGTAACAGGTGCTCTGTAAATGTTTGTTGAATCTGATTTGGGACAATTGGAAGTTTCTTTATCCTAAAGGTAGTCTACTGCTAGAGAGAGTTCAGACAAAGTCAGGACCCAAGAGTATCATCTGGAACATTATCTAACCCTAACCCAGGCCTAAAGCTCTCTTTTTATCCTCAAGGGAAGGCTGTGAAAAGGAAGCCTGTGGTTTGAATTTCCCAAGAAGAGGAGAGGTGTGTTATGTCTTCTTTAACTCACATCACTTTCTCTGCCCGTTCAGGAGCCCTTCCCAGGTTTCATTGTCATGACCCTGGTGTAGGACCCTTATGCTGCCCCCATTAACTCCATCCTCTTCCTGCATCAGGGATTAAAAGCTCACATCTCCAAATTTACATACCTGCTATGAAGACATTGAGATATGTCCTCCAGCTTCCCTCTCAAGAAGGACTTGATGTGGGGAGGGCAGGCATCAGATCTCCAGCTCCTCCCTGTCTCTGGATCACGCTCTTCCCCAGGAAGCCCACAGTCCTTGACCAAAAGACATGTGGGTATAAAGATGGAGCGTTTCTGCCCACTGGGTGATGACTCTGATGGACAATATCTATTCCAGCACTCCCAGCAAAATGGGCCAAGTTCTTGTCTGGACTGCATCATGGTCCAATTCTTCCTCTACCCATTCCTCCCCTGTTTCTGTATTAGTTTCTCAGCTGCTAAAGCAATGGGAATTGACTGGCTCAGCGTTTCAGAGGCTAGAAGGATTGTTTCCTCTCAGGGTCAGTATCTTCTGGTTGGCTGGCAATCTCTGGGGTTCCTTGGCTTTTCTATCATGTGGCAATACCCCTGGCAGTGTCTTCTCCTTTCACTTCTGGGTTCATTGTTTTTCCTTTGCTTATAAGGACTTCAGCTATATTGGTTAAGGCCCACCCTCATTCAGTCTGGGCACACTTTAAATAACATCTTCAAATGTCCTATATACAAATGGGTTCACACCCATAGGACCAGGGGTTGGGACCTGTACATACCTTTTGTGGGAGACATGATTCAATCCTCAACAGTTTTCTTGTCTTTATGGGTGTTGATTCCGAATAAACCTCTGACTTCACATATTCCATCTCAACACTTGGCTTCTGGAGAGTCTAACCTGTGACAGCTGCTTCATATTTCAAATTTTTTTCATGAAATTACAGCCAAATGATCTAGCTGGCAAATAAACCCAGTTAAAGAAAGAATGTCTTGAAATTCATTAGAACACATCAGTGGTCCTCAATTTTTCCTCTTTTAGAAGTAAAACCCTTTTTTCAAATAAGACTTCAGGTAAAACCTATAAAGCAGAATAAAGTGTAACAGCTCAGGTTGAAGCTCCTGTGGCAGGCCACAGAGTCCTAGAGAATAAAAAATCAGTGGTTATCAACCCACACTAGGCATCAGAATCCATTTGGGGCATTTGAAAAATACAAACGCCTAGATCTCAACCCTGAGATTCAACATTGAAAAAGTTCTTCCGGTGAATCTAATAGGCAGTTTAGGCTGAGAACCACTGAGTTCATGAGCTGTAAGGACCCTCTACCCTCCACAGATCTCTGGTTCCACAGTAACACAAGATTGCCCTCTTCCCAGTACAATGTACATTTAAACCAGGGCCTTCACCATCCAAGGCTAGAGAACCAAGTCCAGCCTTTCCACTAAAAGAATACTTTATTTCTTTTAATTACTCATGTAATACCACTGGCTATATTCTCTCCCCAAAATCATACAAATGAAATTACAGATGAGTGAAAGCCCCTTTGACCTCCCTCCAGTTTAGTGCTAAAGGGCTTTTCCAATTGCTGCTGGACTCCTCTGCTGCCAAGCCTCCTTGAACTCCTCCCCGTGCAGACCCCAAAGTTCCCAACAAGAGAATGATAGAAGCCTTCTAACTGTGGGGAGATGCCATACTGGCCTTACCCGGGCTTCCCAGGAGCCAATCACTGGAGACTTTAGTATGATTCCTGGCTTTGTTATTATGCAAACCCCTATTTTTAAATCCACATTGCATAGGTTCTCCTCTGCCACCCTGAAGCTGGAGACAGATAACAGAGAGCAATTCACGAATGGTTGTCCTGATTTTCACCTTTTGAGGCTTCATTTCCTATATCTTCTCAATAGAAGAAACAGGAAGGATTTAGGCACTTTTTAAATATATATGCTGGCCCCAATGTTTATTCTGACTATCCCCAAACTATCTGAGAATTAACATGATTGAATTTCCTCTACTTAAGGACACCTGCTTTTTATAATTTGATTGGCTCTCTTGCTAGGTGCCCTTTTGTTTTGTTTTTTAATTTATTGAAGTATATCACTCATACATGAACATACATAAACAATAAGTGTATAGCAATAGTTGTGAACTTACAAAACAAACATATATAACATCCTACAGGGTTCTCATACCTCACCCTACCACCAATATTTTGCATTGTTGTTAAACATTTTTAACTAATGATTAAAGAGCATCCTCAAAATATTACTACTAACCAAAGTATTTTCCCCCAACCCACCCTATTATTATTATTTTTTATATCATTTATACATGAACATACATAAATAATAAGTGTATAGTAAAAGTTGTGAGCTTACAAAGCAAACATTCATAACATCATACAGGGGTCCCATACATCAACTCTCCACCAACACTTTGCATTGTCATGAGACATTTGTTACAAATTATGAAAGAATATTGTCAAAATCTTACTACTAATTATAGTCCTTATCTTACATTTGGTGTATTTTTCCCCCAACCCACCCTATTATTATTTTTAAAATATATTTTTATGACAGAAGTTGTAAACTCTCACATGTGCAGAATTTCCAAACAGCACCTCTCTATCAACACACCACGCTGTGGTGTAACATTTGTTACAGATTATGAGACAATATCATCTGATTATTACCAGATCGCAGCATACATTTGGCACACATTTTCCATACTCCCCCATTATCAACACAGTACATCTTTGGCATAGATGCAAGAATATTACATTATTACTGTCAACCACACTCCACAGGTCACTCCAGTTATATTTTTCCCATGCTTCTCCACATTCCCACCACCCTACAATAGTGATGTACATCTGCTCTAGCTCACAAAGGACACTCTTGCATCTGTGCCATCAATCACAATTCTCATCCACCTCTGGTTTTCCTGTGCTATTCAGTCCCTAGATTATTCTCTAGCTTTCTGTCAATTGGCATTTACATCCCTAGACTACCATTTTCAGCCACATCCCCATTTATAAACCAGCTCTTACTCACTATAATGTGTTACCATCAACTCTGTACATTTCTATACTTTTACAGTAAAACTAATTAAAACTTCTACATACATTAAATATCAGTAGTCGATCTCAGTCCTCCTCTTATCTCCTTTAAGAATCCACCATCTACCACCAAGTTTTTAAGATATTTTCCTATATTTTCTTCTAGAATTTTTATGGTTCTTGCTTTTATATTTAGGTTTTTTATTCATTTTGAGTTAATTTTTGTATAAGGTGTGAGATAAGGGTCCTCTTTCCTTCTTTTGCTATGGATATCCAGTTTTCTCAGCACCATTTGTTGAATGGACTGTTTTGCCCGAGATGGGTGGGTTTGACAAGCTAGTCAAAAATCACTTGACCATAGATGTGAGGGTCTGTTTTCTAACCATCAGTTCTGTTCCATTTGTCTATGTGTCTGTCTTTATGCCAGTACCATGATGTTTTTACCACTGTTGCTAGGTATATGACTTAAATTCAGAAATGAGAGTCCTCTGACTTTGCTTTTCCTTTTTAAGATTTTTCTGCCTATTCAGGACCCCTTACCCTTCCAAATAAACTTGATAATCATGTTTTCCATTTATTTAAAAAATGCTCATGAGATTTTTATTGGGATTGCATTGAGTCTGTACATCAATTTGAGCAGCATTGATATCTTAATATATTTAGTCTTCCAATCGTGAGCATGGAACGTTCTTCCAATTATTTCGGTCTTTTTTAAATTTCTTTTAACAATGAGTTGTAGTTTTATGAATACAAGTGCTTTACATCGTTGGTTAAGTTTATTCCTGAATATTTGGGTTTTATCTGTCATACTTTATTTTCACCACTCTTTTGACACTTTCAGTTAGTTTTATTGTTATAATCTTCATTTCTAGACTCTCTTCCAGGTCTCTCTCGCCTGTCTTTTCTTTTCAGGCTGTAACACACCCTTTAGTATTTCCTGCAAAGCAGGTCTCTTGGTTGCAAACTCTCTCAGTTTCTGTTTATCTTTGAATATTCTAAACTCACCCTCATTTTTGAAAGACAATCTTGCTGGATATAAGATCCTTGGCTGGAAGATTTTCTCTTGCAGTATCTTAAATATATCATACCACTGTCTTCTTGCCTCCATGGTTTCTGGTGAGAAATCTGCACTAAATCTTATTGGATAGCCCTTATATGTTATACATTGTTTTCTCTTGCTGCTTTGGGAATTCTCTCTTTGTCTTTGGCATTTGACATTCTAATCAGTATGTGTCTTGGAGTTGGTATATTCGGATATTTTCTGATGGGGGTACATCGTGCTTCTTGGACGTGGATATCAATGTCCTTCAATCGGGTTGGGAAATTTTCTACCATTATTTCTTCAAATATTCCTTCATCAGCTTTTCCCTTCTCTTCTCCTTCTGGGACACCCATGACACATATGTTTGCATGTTTCTTGCTGTCATTTAGTTCCCTGAGAACTTGTTCAAGTTTTTCCTATCTTTTCTTCATCTGTTCTTTTGTATGTTCACTTTCAGAGGCCATTTCTTCAAGCTCACCAATCCTTTCTTCTGCCTCCTCAAATCTGCTATTATAGGATTCCAGTGTATTTTTAATTTTATTTATTGCACCTTTCATTCCCATAAGATCTGCTATTTTTCTATGTATGTTTTCAAATTCTTCTTTGTGCTCATCCGATATCTTCTTAATATACTTAATAGCTTTAGCCATCTCATTGAATTTATTAAGGAGATTTGTTTGAACATCTATGATTAGTTGTCTCAACTTCTTTATATCATCTGGAGGCTTATCTTGTTCCTTTAACTGGGCCATATTTTCCTGTTTCTTGGTGTGGATTGTAATTTTTTGTTGGGGTCTTGGCATCTGTCTTACTAGAGTATTTATTCTGAGTGAGTTTTTCTTTTTAGTTTAGGGCATCCTGCCATTTGTCCCTTGCTGGTTGTGTAGTAGGAGCCAAGGATGTAGTTGGCGCTATAAACTGTGGAGGCTCAAGCTGCCCTCAATGTCCCAAGGACCAGTGAAGCTTCTCCCAACTTTCTCCTTTGCCAGGGGTAGGGACATAGCCACAGCTGTGTGGAATAATCCAACTCATGCAGGCCTAGACTGTAGTTGCCCAGAGAGAATGATGAAGTTTCACACCCCTTTCTCCTCTGCCTGGGGCAGGGATGGAGCTGCAGGTGTTGGCAGCTTTCTATGCAGAACAGGTCCAAGATGACTGCAGTTGCCCTGGTGACTTCCGATTATTCAGTCTGTGCCAGCTAAATGTACTTGCAGTTACCTGGATAGGCTGGTGCAGGGTCCGCCAGTTCCTCCCTGCTAGAGGTGGGGCTAAAGCCTAGGCTAGGGCTGCAGGCCAATCTGAGTGGAAGAAACCATCTCTACTGTCACTGTGATTTTCAGTCAGCCCACTTCCCCTCATGATGGGGGTGGAGTCAAAATGGCAGCTACCAGCCTCGTTCTGACTTGGACAAGCTCAAACTTTAGCTGTTCTTAGGGTTATACTTTAGCCAGCCGAATTTACTAATCAATAGCTAAAATCAGTGGGCAAACGTCTCTTCCTCCCCTCTTTTTGGGAAATGGAGCTTCCAACTCCTGCCACAGAATAGCTCCTGGGGTGGCTTGTGCTGCCAAAGTAGGATGATCACCTGCCTTTGCGGCGTGGCCTATAGTTTCCTGGAGAGGCTGGCGCAGCTCCCCACTGCTTCCTCCCCGACTGAGGTGGGCCTGGGGCTTAGGCTAGAGCTGCAATCTGATCTAGATGGAAAGAAGCTGGTCCCTACCAGCACTGTGATTTTCAGTCAGCCCCGCTTCCCCTCATGTCAGGCGCAGAGTTAAGATGGC
>JAQZBX010068351.1:0-15763 GCA_029593785.1 Cabassous unicinctus | reverse complement strand
ATATAGCAACAGGTATTTACAGAAATGAATAGATTGTTTAAAAATTATTTGAGAGATAAATGGAAAAATTTTGTATTGAATGGTATATTTCTATTGTCATATTTAAGCAAGTCAACTGGAATTTGTACCCCATAATGACATTTTAAAAAAATTTGTCTTTATATCCCCTGTGTCTAGAATTATGTTCATCCACCACATTCTAAATCATTACTAAAATTTGACTTGCCCTACCATACATCTTTAGGAATCGCCTTGCACACTTTAATAAAGACTGGGGATTGTGCCAAAAACAAAACAAAACAAAACAAAACAAAACGAGAGCAAGGAATTATGCTTGCAGGGAATTCTTAGGAGAGATAAGACATCTATGGAAAATGAATTAGGGCACTTCTTTCCAAGGCTGACATTTAGGAGGGGCATCTATTTCAAACCAGTGCTTACTCATGGAGCAGCTAGAACAGTTGGTCAAGAAGGTTTGTACTTAATCTATAGGTACATAGTATCTAGAGGATGACTATGAAGATACATACGAGAATAGCGGGCCCTCCTTGTAGGTGTGTGAACTGTGAAATTTCCTCAAGGGAACCAATGCTTTGTGGAAAACAAAAAATCTGTACAGAAACACTTCCTTACTAACAATACAATATTCATACAAATGCCTAGCCAGCTTTGACCCACTAAACAGAGAATAGCTCTTGTGATTTTGAATCTGGGGAGAATATTGGAAACTACTTAAGAGATAATGGATTACACTTGTACAAGAGGCTTTTTTTAAAATTAGTTACCATCCATACTCATTATTCATTCTCTTTCTGTAAAGATGCAGATGAAGATGCCAGTATCTCCCAGAGTAAAAATCACTCATCCTAGCCTCTTGATAACCAAAGAAACTCACAACTGAAAGAAATGCTTTCAGAATCTATGTCAATAACATCAGATAGAGAGCTGAAGATGGGATTGAGAGGCTGGGAAAAAGAAAGGTTGCCTTGAAGAAAAAAGAAATTGTATAAGGAGAACGTTATCTGCCTTGTATTTCTTCTGAGGATGAAAAGAGCCCATCACTAAGGATTACATTGCCACCAATGGAATATTCATTTAAATGAAAAAGCAAAAAATAGTTTTATAAAATAAAAAATATTAAAAACTTTATAAACAGATTCCTTCCACATGTGATTTATCAAAACCCTTCCCCAGAGAAAGAGGGTGTTTTAACCTTTCAGACCTGCTGATCATGGGCCTGTGGCAAAGGTCATGTAGTTTTCCTGAGCTACAAGAAAGACAAAACACTAGAAATGGGGACAGGAGTCAGGTGGGGGAATGCAGGTGAGTATGGCAGGAAGGTGCTAGTTATTATTTTTTTTTTATATCAAGAAATAGGAGGTTGATTTCCAGGGAGTACCTTATCCCAGTCAAACCCATGTTAGATTGCTAATTATTCGAAAAGATATTGTTAAAACAGTAGGGAAAGGAATTACATAAAGCCATTATTTGAAGGCTTTTGTTTTATCTTTACAACTCTTATAAATCTTGCATACCACACACACACACACATAAAATTTCCTCTAAATCATTACAAAGCACTGAAGTTTCAGAAAGTGTGAGGCAAATAATTTGGCTCTTATTCCATTTTGAGAAGCAACTAGGAAGAGCACTGAGCAGGAATTGAGAGACTTGAATTCTCATCATAGCTCAACAACCAAAACCTTTGTGATATTGGAAAAGTCATTCAAACTTCTTGTAAAGAAGTTCTTTCCTATTAACTTGAAGGATTTTTATAGAATGTTAAGGAATAGTCTAACTCTAAAATTCTACATTACTATGAAAACAAAAGTGGATTGATATTAAAAGTTCCATGGAAGTAAATTGAGAATGATGTGGGTGAGACTGTAGAGTGGCAATGACATAATCAACATTGTGTATAGATACAACACACAAGAGAAATTATGTGAATTGATTTTTTCCTATTCTTAGAAATTGAGCTCACCTCTCTTATTCTGTGAAATAGCAAAGAGACAGGATATAAAGCATCCTCTCTATACAGATGGATAGATAGTGACCCAGGGACCTCAAGTATCATAAATAAACCATTAGCAATTTGATCTAACCAAGATACAGTAATTATCTTGATTTCACATTAGTACCCACAGTAAACTAGGCAAGAAGAAATCACTAGCATCAGAGAAGGGTTGTTCTATCTGAATAGGAGAGTATTTTGAAAATCACCTGCTGCTTGGGAGTTTCTCTTACAATAGACTTAAATCTGGTGTATTAGTGTCTTGGTTCTAGCAACAGCAGAACCACTTACCAGCTGTGTATTTTGGGCAACTCATCTCTCTCTGCTTCAATGTCCCACATTGGTGAAATGGGGATAATAATATACCCTATAGGTAGTCTTGTATGTATTAATAAGATGATGCATATACAGCTAAGAAAAATATCTAACACATGGCACACACTTAATAAATTATTATTATTATTATTATTATTATTACAAAGGTTCCCCTTGTAAAGTAGTGAGTTGAATAGGGAAAGTATAGCCCTAACATGATCTCTATGATCTCCAAAATATTTATCCCCAACTTCTCTCCTTGGATCTGGGAGATTAAGAATTAGTCTAGGAAACAGCCTGAAGATAAGAATAGGAACATCTTAGTTCTGAGCACACCATCTTCTTCCCATTTTCCTCAGATCCACAGTGTTCTATGACTGCTGTTAAATCACTATTATTATTAAATCCTCCAACTATTCTGACAAGCCCTCCTTTCCAAAAACCTAAAAAATTTTTGGGAGTCACTTCTAACAAGCTCCTCCAAAATGTCATTTGGGCTCCCAGGGTACCTTGTTCACAACTCATTGCAGTCTTTACTCAGTGCATTGTAATTTTTGGCTTATATTTTGATAAAAATATAACAGAAACTCTGGGTCCCTTCTGGTCATGGAGCATGTCTCATTTATCTTTATACATTCATCCAATGCCTAAGGTAGCTCCTGGCACACTATAGGTCCTCAAACTGCATTTGTTGAATGAATGGAATGAAGAATAAATGGATTTATAAATGAACAAATAAGGGAATGAATTACTTTAAAATACAAATAGTCAAATACTTCCAAATTCAATTGTTTTAACAGTTCACTTAGTGTCTCCTTACTCTGCCTCATAAGTCCTGATTTCATTACCTGGAACGCTCTTTTCAAAATATTGATTTCACTTACATTAATGTCAATGAAGAGTTTGTTCACATTTGTGTTTCACTTTTTTATATTCACTTTCAAATTTGTTGTTACTATCTAATCTAATCCCTTCAAAATGATACATATCAGAACCTATTCCCCTATCCCCTTCACAGTGCCTATCCTGAAGACATATCACAAGAAGTACTGAATGTCTTGGGCTTTTCCCCAACTTCTTTTCCTAAATGACAATGACTGGACTCAAAAGTTTGGAGAGCTATTTTAATGATTTGGAATTCTCTAAACATGCATAAATCAGAACAACCTTCTCTGAGTTTGAGATTACCAAATCTCATCCTGAAAATATGAGATGACCAACGTGTCATTAGGTATGAGATGACCCTGTTCACACTTTGATTTTAAAAAGCTTTAACTATGAGGATAAAGTAAAAGTAAATAGAGTTCATCCATCATGGTTAAGACCTGCTCTACACAATCACCATGTATCCCGAAGACTTTTCCTTGCTTGAGGCATTCTGCTTCTTACCACTGTTTTCTGAATATTTTACATAATCATTCCTATCTCAAAAATAGAGTGGTTTATGTACATATGATAACATCATTCTTCCACCTACCAATTTTTGTGCCAGGCTTGGTGTAGTCAAGGACTATGAGAAGGGGTAGAAGGTGCCAAGTCTTTCCTCATCCACAAATGAGAACTTTGTCTTCTATATTTTAGTATTTTTAGTTCCTTCCCTGATGTAACAATAACTAGCATCATGGGCTATGACTAAGAAAATTGATTCTCTAGAGACCTGGGGCAGCCAAGTAAGAATCAAAGCCCTGAGGGAATAGCTTAAAAAGTTGATGTGTGCTTCATTCAAGAAGCAGAGAAACACAACATTGAGTTGTTCAGAAAAGTAAGAAATATGGTTAATTTCCCTGGTTTGGGGGTGAGAAATATTATGATGTGTGATATTGCTTCTCCTAGAATATGATGTGTGTTTACAATTCAACTGTCCTAAAGGACTGTTTCACACAGAAAGGCTGATCCTTAGGAAAATGTAGATCTGTTCAAATCCAATATGAATATTGCATAAATTATTTGATCAGATTAGATTCAGTTGCAAAGAGGGCCTTAAAGTCCCAACCCCTAAGTTCTAAACTACCTTTCTAAATTTTATTCATTGAATTCTACATGTGCTCCATAATTATCTACTATATGTCAGACACTGTAGTAAGCTCCAGACATAATGATGAACAAGAGCAACATTATTTCCCTGAATCAACCTATAATTGACTTGTCCATTTCTGAATCCTCAAACACTTGTCTGTACCTCTCACCTAGAACATAGCATACTGTCTTCACTGACAATTATCCTTTTATGTGTGAAAGTTTTAGATTCTAAAATATATACTCAACTACAGGAGGATAAGAATTTTGTTTAGTTTATCACTGCAATGCCCATATTAAATAGTATAGAATAAATATTAAATGAATGTGTGATGAGCTAAACTGTATTTTAATACATAAGAAATCCTCATTCCCACAGCCTCTCATATATTTAGTGACTTTCTTGTAGAGATAATCTTATTTAATAAATTAAATGTTTTAGCAATTAATAATGTTTGGTTCTCTCTCAATTTTGTTCCATCAGCCTGATCTCTATCCCTCATCTCAGAAATAGCTGCATATTATATTCTCAATGGCCATACTTGAAACTTCTGAATACTGGATGACAGAATTAGTTTTTAATTAAAAAAAAATTCTGCCTCCTCCATTTTGTATGAAAAGTCTATGAGGCATCTTCCATAAGATGCTTAAACCCTGTATTTAATTTGGGGATGAAAAGACTCACAGAGAGTTTAAGAAATAAGTTGTTCTGAGGGACCCAGAGGGAAAATCAGCACAAATGAATACTTATAGAGGATTTGATTCAACACAGAAATTTGAAAAAGTT
Organism: Cabassous unicinctus; assembly: GCA_029593785.1. Classification (NCBI taxonomy): domain Eukaryota; kingdom Metazoa; phylum Chordata; class Mammalia; order Cingulata; family Chlamyphoridae; genus Cabassous; species Cabassous unicinctus. The sequence continues at coordinate 10,631 of JAQZBX010068351.1, read as the reverse complement.
TGAGGTCTTATTTAGTTCCAAATGGTTGTTTTCTTAATTTAGCTTTTTCTAACATCTTGTTAAATGAACATGAAGATGCAGAATATAATGAAAGGCTAGATAAGGTATTTTAAATTCTTGAGAGAATAAACATCGAATACAAAGGAAATAATGCTGAATTACTTTCAAAATAAACTTACCTAGAATAAGCTTTAAGAGAGGTTTTGGGAAAATGGCATTGTTGTATATAGCCACTGTCCAGCTCTCTCACAAAAACTGCTGAGAAGGGGCAAAATCCTACTCAAGTGAGCTGTTTTGGGAAGCCAGAGGGCAGGAGGCTTCAGGGCATGGATTTGGAGGGAGCTGGACAAAGAAATAAAGAGCCCAAGAGAAAACCATGAGGTTCTCGTCCCTGTGGCAGGAAATGGCTGGCTGGTGGCTAAGCCCCACTCTCAAGGCAAATTGCCTCTGTGGACCCCCTGGTTCTCACCAGCCAGTTGAGTGGGAGGCAACATTCCCTGGGAGGAAGAGGGGTCCAGCGAAGGGTGGAGAGTGGTTTCCTATCCATGAGCTTGGGCACCTGAGCCCCCTTTGAATCTTGGGAAGAATACCAGTCAGCACTGAAGTGGCCCAGGGGAGTGGGGAGAGGGGAATCTGCTCAGGCATGCTGTCACACCCAGCTGCCCTGGGAGAGAGGAACTTGCTCAGGGAAGCAATGGAGACAGGCAACTAACTAGCCTCACAGCAGAAAATTATTAAAAGTCCAACTCACCCAAGGGAAACCCAGGCAGGAAGAACCCAATAAGCTTTTAAAAGTCTATTTAGTCTGTGGAGTTGCTGTAGTGCAGTGGGGGAATTTCTGCCTTTCCTGTAGGAAGTCTCCAGTTTGAGTCCTGTATACCTCCTAAGAGAAGGGATCCAGGGAGAGTTAAATCAAACGGCTAACATCTTATGATAGGGAACTTATAGACTGACTTTCTGCTGTTTTGTTTTGGGTTTCCTGGATTTTTTTCTCTTTCTTTTTCCTTTATTTTATTTGCTAAAACTGGATACATCACCTGCGGAGGACAGGATGCAAGGTGATTAATTGATGAGCACCAGCAGCCTGAAAAGATCTCTAGGGGCCTAAGAGGGAAGGCTGTTTTTCCTGGATTGCTTCTTTGTTGCTGTTTTGTTTCTTGCTTGTCGTTTACCCATTTTTTGTTACTTTTTTCCTTTTGCTTATTTTTTCAAACTATTTTATTTCTTTTCATTCCCTCATTTTTCTCTCTTCTGTCTTCTTTTGTTCTGTTCCTTTTCTTCCATTCTACCACTTTTTATTTGGTCTTCATTTTTTTCTTCTTTTCTATCTCCCTTTCTTTTTTTTTCTTTCCTTCTATTCTCTTCTGTTTGGTCTTTTAATTCATTCTACTTTTTTCTCTCTTTTGTTCCTTGTTTTATTTTTCTCTACTCATCTATTCATGCTATTTCATGAATTTTTTTCTTTCTAATTTATCTCTTGTTTTATTTCTTTTTTTGTACTCCACCTCTTTTTCTTCTTATTCCTTTGTACTTTTTATAATTTCTTAGTTGTATTACTTAATTTTCTCACTCTTACATGGTTCCTCTTCCTCTTTTTTTGTATTAATATTACTATTACTCTTTTTCTCTCCTTATCTCTTTCCTTTTCTCTAGTACTAATATTTTTCTCAAGAGAACACAGACAACTGGAAGGATATAGAATAAGAGGAACCAAGTATTAAAAATTAACCTTACCACAAACAAAGAAACAAAAAACTAAAACCCTAGAGTAGAAAGAAAAGCTAACCAACCAAATAAGCCCATCAAGATAAACAGATGCCCAGACGCCAACAAAAATTACAAGTCATACTAAGAAACAGGAAGACATGGCTTAGTCTAATAAACTGAAAAACAGAAGGACATGCAGTCTGTAGAAAAACTAATCAAGGATGTCCGAACAAATATCATGAATCAATTAATGAAGTGAAGGAAGAGATAAAGGATATTAAGCAGACACTGGGGGAGTACACTGAAGAAATTGTAAACATACATAAAAAGATAATAGATATGATGGTGATAAATTGCACAATGTAAAAAATAAAAAATACACAACAGCACATAACAGCAGATGCGAACAGGCACATAACAGCACATTCAAACAAGCAGAGGAAAGAATCAGTGATGTGGAAGACAGCACATCTGAAATTAAACAGATAGTAGAACAGATAGATAAAAAGAAAAATCCAGCAGGGACTTAGGGATTTGAATGAGAAAATGAAATGCATGAACATGCACATTATAGGCATCCCAGAGGGAAAAGAGAAGGGAAAGGGAACAGAAGGAGTGTTGGCAGAAATAATGGCTGAAAATTTCCCAACTCTATTGAGGGACATGTATGTACATGTCCAGGAAGTGCAATGCACCCTAAGCAGTATAAATCCTAAAAGATATATACTCGTCAAATTGTCCAATGCTCAAGACAAACAGAGAATATTGAAAGCAGCAAGAGAAAGAGAACCATCACATACAAGGGAAGTTCGATAAGATTAAGTACTGATTTCTCATCCAAAACCATGGAAGCAAGAAGGTAGTGGTATGATATAGTTAAAGTGCTAAAATGAAAAAACTTCCAGCCAAGAATTCTCTATCCAGCAAAGAAGGCATTCAAAAATGAGGGAGAGTACAAAATATTCAAAGATAAACAGAAATTAAGAAAGTTTGTGAATAAGAAACCTGCCCTTCAAAAACTACTAAAGGAAGTTCAGCAGGTTGAAATAAAAAAAAGGGGCAGGGGAAGAAAGAGAGAGTTGGAGGAAAGTGTAAGAATAGCTAAAAAAATATAAAGAGAAATAAGAACAACATAAACCTAAAGAAAATATGGCTAATGTAAGTAATTCTTTGACAAAAATAACACTGAATGTTAATGGATTAAACTCTCCAATCAAGAGGCACACATTGGCAGAATGGATAAGCAAATATGACCCATCTATATGCTGTCCACAAGAAATTCACCTTAGACTCACGGATACAAGGAGACTAAGAGTAAATGGCAGGAAAAAATTTTACATGCAAACAGTAATCAGAAGGGCAGGATTAGCTATACAAATATCAGACAAAATAGACTTTAAATGCAAAATTACTGTAAGAGACAAAGAAGAAAACTATATATTGATAAAAGGAATAATCCATCGAGAAAAAAGAACAATCATAAACATTTATGCAACTAATCAGGGCACCTCAAAATACATGAGGCAAACATTGGGAAAACTAAGTGGAGAAATAGATGCCTCTACAATCATAGTGGGAGACTATTTACACCATTATTACCATTAGACAGGACCTCTTGGCAGAGGATCAGTAAAGATACAGAGACCTGGAATAATACATTAGATGATCTGGACCTAATAGGCATATACAGAATATTATACCCAAATACAGTGGAATACACATTTTTCTTGAGCACAGATGGATCATCTCCAGGATAGACCACATGCTAGGTCAGAGAACAACTCTCCACGAATTCAGAAAGTTTGAAATTTTACAAAGTAAGTTCTCTGAACACTATGGAATGAAACTGAAAATCAGTAAGGGGAAGAGAAGCAGATTAGGCACAAAGATATGGAAGTTAAGCAACACACTCTTAGCCAATCGGTGGGTCAAGGAGGAAATTGCAAAAGAAATCCATAACTACCTTGAAACAAATGAATAGGCCAACACAATTTATCAAAACCTATGGGATGCAGCTAAGGCAGTGTTGAGAGTGAAATCCATAGCCATAAATGCCTACATTAAATAAGAAGAAAGAGCTAAAATCAAATATCTAACTGCACACCTGTAGGAATAAGAAAAAGAACAAACTAACCCCAAAGCAAGTAGAAAGAAGGGAATAACAAAGATTAGAGCAAAGCTAAATGAAATTGAAAATAAGAAAGCACTAGAAAAAATAAAACCAAAAGCTAGTTCTTTGAGAAGATTAATAAAATTGACATATCTTTAGCTAGACTAACAAAGAAAAAAGAGAGAAGATGCAAATACATAAAATAAGAAATGAGGAAAGGGATCTCACCACTGACCCCACAGAAATATGTATGATAAGAGAATACTTTGAAAAATTATAGGCCAACAAGATAGATAATGTAGAGAAATAGGACAAATTCCTAGAAACACACAAGCTGCCTACATTGATGAAAGAAGAAATTAATGAACTCAACAGACCAATCACAAGTAGTGAGATTGAACTGGTCATCAAAAACCTCCCAACTAAGGAAAGCCCAGGACCAGATGGCTTCACATATGAATTCTACCAAACATTCTGGAAAGAACTAACACCAATCCTGCTTAAAGTCTTCAAAAAAATAGAAGTGGAGGGAACATTGCCTAACTCATTCTATGATGCCAACATCACCCTAATACCAAAGCCAAACAAAGATGCCACAAGAAAGGAAAACTATAGACCAATCTCTCTAATGAAACTAGATGCTGAAATTCTCAACAAAATACTTGTTAATCATATTCAACAACACATCAAACGAATTATACACCATGACCAAGTGGGTTTCATCCTTGGTATGAAAGGATGGTTCAACATAAGAAAATCAATCAATGTTATATACCACATAAAGAGATCAAAAGAAAAAAAATCACATGATCATCTCTTTAGACTCAGAAAAAGCATTTGACAAAATATAGAACCTATTCCTGATAAAAACACTTCAAGAGATGAGAATAGAATTAAACTTCCTCACCATGATAAAAGGTATACATGAAAAACCCACAGCTAACATCATATTCAATGATGAAATACAAAAAGCTTTCCCTCTAAAGATCTGGAACAAGACTAGAATGCCCACTTTCACCACTCTTATTTAATATTGTGTTAGAAGTACTTGCTTCGGCACTTAGACAAGAAAAAGATATAAAAGGCATCCAAATTGGAAAGGAAGTAGTAAATATTTCACTATTTGCAGATGACATGATCCTATACATAAAAAGCCCTGAGAAATCTACAATAAAGCTTCTAGAACTTATAAATGAGTTCAGTAAAGTTGCAGGTCATAAGATCATTGTGCAAAAAATCAGTAGCATTTCTGTACACAAATAATGAGAAATCTGAGGAGGTAATCAAGAAAGAAAAATCCCATTTATAAGAGCAATGAAAAATATCAAATACATAGGAATAAATTTATTTAAAGATGTAAACAACTTGTACACAGAAAACTACAGAACACTATTAAAGGAAATCAAAGATCTAAATAAATGGAAGAATATTCCCTGTTCATGGATAGGAAAACTAAACATCATTAAGATGTCTATCCTACGCAAACTGATTTACAGATTTACTGCAATCCCAATAAAAATTACCACGGCATTTTCTCTAAATTGGGAAAGCCTACTATGTGTTGATGTTCAGGAACTGGGTACATGAAAACGGTGCCACGGATGAGAAAAGATGAGACAAAGACAAGAGATAGCTGGGGTCAGGGCTATTTAATAACTTGTATGTGTAACATACAAGTTATTAAATTACTTAAGTATGCAATTTAGTGCATTAAAGTTTTGATTAGTATTTAAGTATGTTATACATAATTCATAACTACAGTAGATTATACACCAACAAAAACTAATAAGACTTTTAACCAGCAGACAGCCAATGAATAAATTTTTATTTTTTATGCATTTAAGATTTTTAGTAGCATGATTAGAATAACCTTAATTGCTTTATTTTGTATAGTTTGAAGCATAGGTAAAAACAAATTATTATTTCTTATTTGGGCTGTGGGTCAATACATTAACTTATAATTTTAATACCTGTGTTGATTTTGTTGTTAACATTATAATCAGAAATCAGAATTGGGGCTATAGCTCACAATGTTGAATATAAACTTAATTTATTATTGGCTATTTTACAGAAAGGGGAATGTGGGCTGGCTTGAGTTGTTTAAGAAGAGTAATTTTTTGTAACAAACTGGTAATATTTGGAACTGCTGCATATTGCAGTGGGGTTATTTTAATTTTCTATAATTTGCTGTTATGCACTACCCCTGACAGCCCCTAATGGCTGCTTTCTTTTTGTAGTTAGAGACTTTTTTTCTTTTTTTTTAGCAGAGGTGGGGTAAATCAGATAAACTTAAGTTAAAGCACCTGCCTTTTGATTTTTAGGCAGAGAGGTAGTTTTTGTGACACATGTTATTATAATATTTTAAAATAATTAAAATTATGATTAATAGTATTATACTTTTATTTGATATTATACTGAAACATTATTAAATTTTCAGGAATTGTATGCACTTTTCAAGTATTCATATGAACTTTATATTCATATAACTTTAATTGTCATAAAGTTAGAAAATTTCTTTTAATTGTACAACAGTTTTAAATACTTCAATTTATAATATATCACATGAGCTTAACTATTTTTAGTATTTTACTTTTCTCTAGATAACAGACCAAATCTTTTGTAATAGTTTGAAATAAAAAGCTACCTTTTGAGAAAGCAGGTTTAAACATTATGTTTTTTTAAAAGTGATAAAACTTGTTTCTTCAAGGAAATGATAAGGTTAAAGTATAAGAAGCTACTTTGATAAAACAGACTCTTTTTTTCATACTGATTATTCAGGAGAAAAACTCTGTGTAAACTTTTACTAAAACAGATTAATGACTTGAGAACCTGAGAAACAATAAAACTTTAACTTTGTTTTTATAAATAGTCATTTTATCTTAAGATAAAATTACTTTCTTTTCCTTAATAATTAAAGCACATTCTATATACCTTCCATACTTAAGTTACCACAATGATTTTGGAAACTGTTCCCAAGCAAACTTCTGACAACATACAATTACCATCAACATTAAACAAACTTGTTAGAATAATTTTAAATAATAATAATCTTAAATTAATACCCTTATATAGTTATTAATATAAGTGCTTATTTAATTTCTGCCCATTTGAATAGAGCTCCTTTAATAATTTTCATTTACCAATTTAATATTACCATCTGGAGGTATCAAAATATACACTGACACTGAACAAACAGACAAACACAAAACAAGTTATAACACATCAATAGAAACATACATCTTTGATTTTACTGCTTTTGAGAATTTTTCTGGAAACTGTATTGCTAAGTTATTTTACTTTTCCAGTGGTTTAATTTTATTAGCCTCTATCATCCCACAGCCTTATCACTAGGTAAGCAGTAGGAGGTTTACAAAGTTGCTGCTGGAATGTTTTATTTTAGTTAACTCTGTGGCAGAATAGTGATGCCCCTGCAACTAATGGTAGATCCTTCTGATATTAATCTTACTAAATTTTTGGAGTAGTCCCTTTTGCTCCTGAATTGTTAGACAGACTTTATTTTGTTTCTCAAGTATTAATTTTTTGGTAGTGGCAAATCCAGGCTGGCACTTCCCTAGGTGGCAGTGCATTAAGTTTGCCAAGAATTTGTGGGGGCAAAATTAACATTAATCTGTTGTGAATTTTGAACAGGCGGTGCTGTTGGGGAAGGCTGCTTTTTACAATCTTTTGGTAATGACCAGCCTTTCCACAGTTCTGCGACCCGAAAAAAGCTGCAAAACTTCAGGATCACCTGCTTTACTTGCTTGTGTTATGCTTTTCATGAGTGCAGTCTGTGGTAAAGGAATTTTCACAGATGCTTTAGGAGGATCTAAAGATAGCTCAAAAAAGAGGTTTATGGAAATTGACAGAGGGTTAAATGCTGTGGCAAATAGGGGGTTAAGGGAAGTCTCTTTAAGCCCATCAACTTCTGCAGCTGGAACTGAAGGGTTATTAATAGCTTGAAAAGTGCCTTAGTGACCCATTGTGGTAACCATGGCAACACAAGCCTCTGTAGGAGCCTCTGGATAGTCACTTTCAGAACACTCATTGTCATACAAATGTAAATCGGCCTCAAGCTGATCAGGGACAGAATCCTCCACCTCCCCATTTTTGAAGGGCTTACTAGATTCTGTTTAAAGAGGCTTAAGGGCCAGAGTAATAAGATGTTTAGCTCTATCAGAAACATGAGGAATATTTAAATAAGCTCCCCATTGGTATAAGTCTCTTCCCCATAAGTTTCCCGACTTATTAATGAGATTGCCATTCTTATGATATCTAGAATGGTATTCATTGGCCCAGTGTAACACTTTCTGGCATGCGGGACACACAGGAGTTGGTATTGATCTATTATTGCCACTAGATGGAGCTCTCACACTAGTTTTGCTCAGCAATCTTTTGGAGCGGATGGCATAACAACTACTGGAAAAGTTCCATAAACTCCCTTTTTCTTTCCTTTCCTTTTATTAGACATGAGTTTCTCTATTTTTGGCTGTTCATGAAATTTTTCCTATACAGTTTCATTAAAATCAACATCAGTTTGTTCTGCTATTGGTCCAGCAATAGCTGTATCCTGTTTATTATCTTCATTTTCATCTGATTGTGATGGTTCAAGAGCAACAGAAATAAGACTACACAAAGACCATACATGTATGGAAATTTTCTTTCCCTTTTGATAAGCCCTTTTTAAAGCTTTCATGACTAACATTCATTGTTTCAGATTTAAAATATCCTGCCCTTGTGGCTGAAACCAAAAACAATGTTTCTGTATGAGAGAAAAAAGTTTCTCAAAAGCCGAGGATTTAATAGTTACACTGGTGCTTTTTAATAAAGTTTCTAACACTCTAGAGTACTCTTCAAAGTTCCACTGCTGATTCCTCATTTCCCTGATGATCCCAAGAATGTAACTTACCTTTTTTCTTTTTCTTTAAAACCACTCATCAGGAGCTTCTTGGTCCGCTGTGTACTGACTGAAAGAAAAATTGCATCTTCAGGTCCCTGTTCAGGTGCCAAATGTTGATGTTCAGGAACTGGGTCCATGAAAACAGTGCCTCAGATGAGAAAAGATGAGACAAAGACAAGAGATAGCCGGGGTCAGGGGACCCTCCATCCAAAAGGAGGAGAATGCCACTGCGTAAAACATTGTGGCTTTTATTTAGTTTTAGAACAAAGAAAATACATGTGCACATGTGCAAAGATAATAGATACGTGATGGTTTACACTTTACTAAAATCCACAAGTTTTTAGGGTTAATGGTTCAGTTCTCTTTACATTCCTGCATGTAGCAGACATTGTTAATCATTGTCTGACATATACCAGATGCTCTCTTTGAAGCAAAGAGATCCTACCAGATCTTACCAGATCTTACCTCAGTGACTTGAGACTAGAGACACCTGTCTCTTACATACCAAGGTGGCCTGCTTTCTGTCAGTTGTCATGACCTTTAATTGAACTCCATCACTATAAAATTCATTTGGACAGACAAGAGATCCTGAATAGCCAAAGACATATTGAAAAAGAAAAATGAAATCTGAGGAATCACACTACCTGACTTTAAAACATACTACAAAGCTACAGTGGTCAAAACTGCATGGTATTGGCACAGGGGTAGACATACTGACCAATGGAACTGAATTGAGTGTTCTGATATAGATCCTCACATATACAGTCAACTGATATTTGACAAGGACATCAAGCCTATTCAACTAGGAAAGAATGGCTTCTTCAACAAATGGTGCTTGGACAACTGGATATCCATATGCAAAAGAATGAGAGAGGAACATAATCTCACACCTTATAAAAAATTAACTCAAGATGGATCAAAAATCTAAACATAAGCACCAAGACCATAAAAATCTTGGAAGATAATGTAGGAAGCATCTACATGATCTTATATTAGGAAATCATTTCATGAACTTTACACCCAAAGCATGAGCAATAAAAGGAAAAATAAATAAATGAGACCTCCTCAAAATTAAAAACTTTTGCACCTCGAGGAGTTTGTGAAGAAAGTGAAAAGGCAGCCTACTCAATGGGAAAAAATATTCGGTAACCATATATCTGATAAGGGTCTATTATCCAGCATATATAAAGATATCCTACATCTCAAAAATAAAAAGACAAACAACCCATTAATAAAATAAGCAAGTGATTTGAATAGACACTTCTCCAAAATCGCTAAAAAGCACATGAAAATATGCTCAGCATCACTAGCTATTAGGGAAACGCAAATCAAAACCACAGTGAGGTATCATCTTACACCCATTAGACTGGCTATTAAAAAAACACAGAGCTACAAGTGTTGGAGAGGATGTGAAGAATGGAAATACTTACCCACTGCTGGTGGAAATGTAGAATGGTACAGCCATTATGGAGGAGTTTGGCAGTTCCTCAGGAAGCTAACTATAGAAATGCCATATGATCCAGCAATCCCCCTGCTGGGTGTAGAACCAGAAGAATTGAAAGCAAGGACATGAACAGATATATGCAGATCAATGTTCATAGCAGCATAATTCACTATTACCAATAGTTGGAAGCAACCCAAATGTCCACCAACAGATGAATGGATAAACAAATGTGGTACATACATACAATGGAATATTATTCAGCTGTATGAAGGAATGCAGTGTTAACACACAGGATAACATGGATGAATCTTGAAGACCTCATGTTGAGTGAAGCAAGCCAGGCACTGAAGGACAAATATTACATGATCTCACTGATATGAATTAAGCAAATTGAGCAAACACAGAGCTAGAATATGGAAAAGGAGAAGAAGATTGTGAGCCAATGCCCATATGAGCAAAATCTATGATAAGAT
>JAQZBX010068349.1:0-15767 GCA_029593785.1 Cabassous unicinctus | reverse complement strand
GGGGGGGGGGTTGTGGTAGTGGAAATGGGAGATGGGGAGGAGACTCTAACCCTTATTCTCCCTTTCCAATATAATCAGAACGTCAGGGTAAATAAATTGTTAATCAATAAACTTTCTCTTCATAGGAATATTCCAGCAAATTAAAAAAAAAAGAATTAGAACATTACTGTTTTGTAATCCCTGATTAAATAGCAGATTTATAAATGATCATTAGTGGTTGAAAATTTCACAAAAAGTGGGGCTACCAGACATTTGTACCCCCTGAATGGAAATACACAGCAGTTTTATATAAAGCAATCTTGCCAAAAATAAGCTAATGTCATTATGATCAAAACTCTAACTCTAACTAGCAAGGCATAAGGAATTTTATTTTGGTTTCAATCAATGGAGTACAGACTTATAATTGGTTTGTTCAAGAAAACATTGCAAGAAAATAAAAAAGAGATGGAAGGGATCTCAAACATTAAAAATATTTGAGCCATTTCTCCAAATCACAATGTATAGAAATTTCTGGAAATATGATTCAAAGAAAGTGTCTTTTTTTTTTAATTAAAAAAAAAAAGATATTTGAAGACATTTAAAAATGAATGTTCAGGCTTAGGTGTAATAAGGGTATTAAGGTTGTTTTTTAAGAGTGCATATAATTTAGAGATGGATACTGAAATATTTTCAGATAAAATGATGATTCATTGGATATACTTTATTAAACTGGGTAATGGTTATGCTATATTATAATCTCAAATTCTAATATTTTCCAAAATAAAAAGTACCAAAAATATAAATTCTTTATTCCTATTATTCTCTATTCTTAGAAAATCTACTTCTCCCAACTCTGTACATTCAAATCTTACCCACTCCATTTGTACCAGTTTTTAAGTAAAATTAATGTGGACAACCTTTCTCCACAAAGTTAAGAATTTTTTTCATTAAAAAATGATAATAGTATCTAATACATATAAGATCAGTGTGAATAGGTTACATACCACATAAAGTGTTTCTGATCACAGGAGGATTTATTTTTCTAGGATTCACCTTTTTGTATTTCTCACAAAAGAGCTCTGCAAAAAAAGTCATAATAATAACAAAATAGAGGAAACAATAAGTTATATAAATATTTTTGTGTCTTTGTACATTTAATAAGATACAAAAAACTTAGGTCTCCCTAACTGTTTCTCCAAAGATTGATATAATCCTGAACTATTTCTATGTCAAAAATGGCACAGACTTAATGAATAAATATTCTCTTATCTCACTTATCTTAGTTTGCCACAGACCTGCTGATGCAAACTACTATAAATGTATTGGTTCTTATAAAGGGGATTTATTTGGGATAAAAGCTTATAGTTCCAAGGCCATCAAATGTCTAAATAAAGGCACTATCAGAGGTGCTTTCTCACCAAAGTCAGCTATTGTTGATCCTAGTGTCCTGCCACGTGGCAATCAGGCATATGGCAGGGCTGTCTCCTCAGCCTTGAGCTGCACCATGGGCCCAGCCCCTCGGAGGCCTCTTTCCATGCTTCTGTGCTCTGCTGATTCCAGACTCTGGGACCTCTCTCAGGCTCTCAGGACTTCTGTTTTCTTTCAGTCTTCTCTCTCAACATGGCAGCTTCCTTTCTGTGTGTCAGTTTATATCAGACCCAGCAGAAGGAACAAGACCCAAGGTGGCTCATGTCTCAGTGACATCGTCCAATCAAAAGACATAAAGTGATCTTATCAAGTAATTTAATCAAAGGCCTCTTAACTGAATTTGATGCATTCAAAAGACCCCACACCCAGAGGAATGGATTAGTTTAAGAACATAATGTTTTTCTGGGATTCACAAAATTCAAACTCACTCTTACCATACTTTGCAAGTCATCACAAGGGTGGTCATCATCAAGAGACACATTTCCTTCTCTGCTTTGGGACTCACAAACCTGGCTCCTGAAATAAGAAAGACAATGAATATGTTCTTAGTAGGGTATAGGAGAGAAAGATAAAGTATTTATCATTAAAATCACCCTTGTATCTAAAAATCACTGAAAGAAGAGAAGAAAGGAATGATTTTCAACAAAAACCCATAAAAGGGAGCAAGATATTTGTGGGCAAACAATAATTACTCAATTTAGAATACTATTTCAGATGCAGTTGGTTCTAGCTAAGTTGCTTGTCTGACCTTTGTGTCTTCTTCATGTGCAGACAGGCTCTGAGTGACAAGGGACATGTTAGATGAGAAAGAGTGGATTAAGGAAGATAGAATTATCTGTCCTGTCACTGTGCCTGGCCAGGGACAGAGACAAGTTGGATACAGGAGTGTGAGATGGTTTTATTTTTTTACAAATATTTACAGAGCAAAGCAGTGTTGCTCAGAACTCAGAAAATGCTGATACGGATGCTTCTGTTGACAATCTATCTTGTCCAACAATAAAAACCTCAGGCCTGGAGAAGGAGTTAGTTACAAGGAGTGTTCATATCAGTGCTGTGCTAGAAAGGAAACATAAGCCATGAAATACAAAATGAAGGAGTGAGGAGAGAGCCAAAAAATGTAATCAATTTGACAACAATACTAAATTTCAGTGGGCAGAAAGGAAATAGGAAATAAAAGCATTTATGGTCAAGATTATCTAATACTCTATATTCTTTTCTGATTAAAGAAATAATTTTAATTGAAAAACATACATATGTAAAAAACACAGAAGAGGAAAAACATACATGAGCATATTGGTTCATGAACATTAGGGGGGTACATTTGCAAATCTGTTCTGCTATAGGGACATATATTAATCATTGGGAGGAAAATGTTTAACACACTGTCTTGGACTGTTTAAGCCTCTAAACTCTGGGGCATAAGTAGTTTTCTTCCTTCTGTTATCCCAAGGGATTATCATCATACCTCTGCTATTTCTCACAGCTGCCTTCCTTTTAATGCTTATTGGCTCCGGAAACAAACTGAGCCCTAAGTGTTTTTTAAAAGTCAATTACAATAAGGCTAATCTCCATAGTAGGAAGATTGTATGACTGATGGGATTTTTCGTGTGTGGATGATGTTTTACGAATTTCACATAGTGATTTATAAAATATATCTTATTTTTAATTTCACTAAATTTTGCTTTAAAGGTTTATCAAAGTACCTATTTAGGAATAAATAAAATTCCATTTCCCTCTTGTCAAGGTCAATCAATTAGTATGTTTTTCATCCTCCCACAACTTTTATATCTGTTTCTCATATTACAAATACGAGATAGTATGTTAAAAATAGTGCATCATTTTATATTGCATATATTCATTTCAAAAATCTTGTATCATTTAATATCTTGTTACCATATCTTAAATGCAACAATGTAATTACATAACTAGTTAATCTGAGTACTAACCAGCAACCCTTCAATAGAGCAGAATCCCTGGCTACTAAAGTTTTTATTTATATGCTTTTTCTTCTTATTCTTTTAACATATATTCTCTCATATTTAAAACTAAAAATGAGTAAGGGATGCACCAGATCTGTGGTATTCCCAAAAGGAGAACATAATTTGTGAATCACTATAGCCTTTGGCATCTTCTGATCTATTTCTTGCTGAAGTCAATTGACCATTTTGCCAATTGACTACATTTTTCATCCTTCCTAGTATAGTACATACTTTTTCCAGCTATGAATTATAAAAGAAAACTCCCTTGTAAAATTCGTCTCATGATTGCTATAATCTTCCTAAACCTTATTATTTACTGTGCAGCCTAGCTGGGGTTCCTAGTTCCAATTTTGCCGGTCATTGTTGTGAATCAAACAACCATGCCACCTTAAAATATTTGCTTTGCAGAGCAGAAATAATAAATTTTCTGTTCCTTTCAGCTATTTTTATAGTCATGACTGCCACTTAATTCTACAAATTCACACTGCTAAAGAATAGCTTTTAAAAAATGTAAAAACATGATTGTATTAGTTTTCCAGTACTGCTGAATACATAACCACCCACCACAAATTTAGTGCTTTACTAAAACATACCCCTCTATTATCTCACAGGCATGGCTTATCTGAGTTCTCTGCTCAGGGTCTTATAAGGTTGCAATCATGGTATCAGCCAGACTGAGTTTTTATCTGGAAGCATGTCTGTGAAAGAATATACTTCTAAAATCATTCAGGTTGTTGGAAGATGTAATTTCTTTGTGCCTGTGTAACTGAGGGCTCCAGCTATAGCTGGCTCTTAGCTAGAAGCCACCCTCAGGTCCTAAAGGCAGCCGGTGGTTCCTAGAGGTCCAACTCAGTTTTGTATCACATGGGCTTTTTAAACATGACTGCTTACCTCATCAAGGCAGCGGGTAATCTCTCACTCTGGACTGGGTCTGCTAAGACAAAGTCTAATCTACCATAACGTAATTGCAGGAGTGGCATCCCATTACCTTTGCCATACACTGTTGGTTAGAAATAAGTCACAGGTCCTGGCTGTACTCAAGGGAAGGGAATTACATGGTGGTGTAGACTGTAGAAAGTGGGGAATCACTGGGGCCACCTTATGATCTGTCACAATGATTTTCGCTCAAATATAAATTCTTCATGCATGAAAACTTTTACTTAACTCATTAATTGGCTGGTAAATCAGTGCATAGATACTTTAACTGGTTCAGAGTAGGATTCAAAATACTACATTTATATATTCAGGTAAGGAAGGTTGACTCGTAAAATAGATGCAAAGACTCACAAAACTCGTCATTACCATCAAGGTGATAATCAAATGCATTTCACCAACTGCAATTTAGATTTCTATGAAAAAGAAACATTTATACTACTCCCAGTTTTGTATAGCTGATAATAGTACAGCTCAAAAGACAACTGATAATGGAATAGTTCAAAAGCAAATAAAGGTGCAGACCCTACAGTGAATCAGATGACTCAGAAGAAAAAGAAAACAAGCCAGGACTCCTTTTGCACATTTCAAAATCTTTCATATTTTTTCCCTACAGTCCCCACCATGATTATAATAATCTCAAGATAGGTGATTTTTTTGTATGTAAAAGGTTTACTTTATTTATAAACAAATCAATTTTATTGATACATATTAATAAAACATACATTTCATCCAAAATGCATTTTTTATCATAAAATACGGCTGTTCTCATTTGATTTGGCCTGATTATTTACATAGGTGCAACTTGAGTATTGAATAATCATATAGCAATCCTTGTAATGTTTTTCAAATCTAGAGCCATACTGTATTAAACAATTAATAATGCCAAGCAAAATAAACTTCTTTCTAGAAGTTTCTACAAGGAATCAGAGATTTTAAAATGCCTCTATTATTTTCAATACGGAGACCAGGATACCAAACCCTGCAAAATTCTTTCCACCAGATTTTCACCTACTATACCTATAAGTTTAAGTGAATTCAACCATTCCAGAGGTCCTCAAAATATCCTGAATTTCCTGGCATTCCAAGAAGTGACCTTCCTTACCACTTCTCAAGATGGGACCCTGTAAGCTAAGCATGAGGCCAGTTTGTCTAGGAAGGCTTTCTAGGCATTTGCTTCATAACTACAGCCAACCTGGGTTTCTTAAAATACTTGTCATATCTGATAACATAAGCATCATTCTAAAATATGACACTCCACCAAGGTCTTAGGTGCATGATCAATTTGTTCAATTACATCCATGAAAATAGAAAAACAAATCTTTACTGAGCCTACATAAATAACTATATTGGCATGAAAAAATAGATTTTTAATAGAGTATCTGTTTTCTGGGATGTCAAGGAGAGTCATTTCAGTTTACCAAAGCAGAATCGCTAAGTTTTTATAGGATAGAGATAGCTTAAGAAGACAGATAAAGAACTTTGTACATCTGAAAACTAGAACATTAAAACAACATGGACAATATTCTAACCAAATATCCAAAATAAAAATTTCTTCATCAGTCCATTCAGTCCTATGTATTTAACACTTGTGTCTGCATCATGGTTTAGCCTACACCCAACATGAAACTGTCTGCTTCTTGACCAAAAGGAAACCTAAAAATCCTGATTTCGTCCAATGATACAGTTGGAAAATCTTCTATATGATGTCAGCTCAGAAGCTGTACAGAAGTATCTGGTTTGATGTACCTGATACAGAACTTTTCCTTGGGACTCTGAGATTACCACTCTTCGATGAAGACAAAAATTCTTCTGGTCAGTAGTTGTTAGAAGGATATCTAATAGATATCAGACTAAAACAAAAACTTTTTGTATATAGGCAAAACCCTGTGTTGTTGTTTTTATAACTGATAGTCTACAAATATGAAAGGTCTGATTAGCATTCATAATAAGAATAAAATACAGCTCTTTCAAGGAAATATGATTGTTCCCATGGCATGAAAAATAAATATAATAAAACCATTCTCAAAAAATTTCAGACAAAAAGTCTCTAATGATAATGATGAAGTCTATATTCAAGGAAGTCATCTACTGGTGCTAGGTTGTGGGGTATACTTTTTTTTCCCTTTACATTCCTATTTTTGAAAATGTTTAGAATGAAATTAGGATTTTTTTCTTTTTAAAATAAGGATAAAATATTAAATTTTATTGAAAAAGAAATGGTTCAAATAGGTAATTTTAAATTATAAAATAATTTCTAATTTGTATAAAATTACATATATTTTATCCATTATTGTTTAATATAAATACTTTTTTGTAAAAGCTTAAACTGCAAAGCATGCTGTGCATATTTTAATGTTTTTGTATTGTTTGTGAGAAGATTTTATGTAATAACATCCTTAATAAGATTAAAAGTTAATATTTTAAACATAAATCATGTCTTGAGAAATTGCTGCCTTTATTTTCCATCACAAATTAACAATTAGAAATACGAAAATACAATATTTTGCATATAAAGGACAAGTTCAAATCTATTGCTCATCTATACATTTGCTGTGATACTATCATTCAGAATTTTATCTAAACTATCTTCTATCCAAATTTTAATAGTTCTTCCCTGCTCACTTTAATTCTTCAAATATAGAGTTGGTTTTTGTTTGTTTTTTCATTTGTTTGTTTGTTTTTTATCCCCCTCTTCCTGGGTCAAGATCATGCCAATATCAGTTATTGAATAAATGTTTGCTCAGTTACCAAATGCCACTATATGTACTTAAAGAGAACTGGAAAGTGTATAATAAATATAAAATAGAAATTAACTTAAAGGCATATTCATCTCATCACAGAGTTTTTGCTTCACTTTATTATTTCCCAAATATGCCCATTCTTTCCTTGCATTAGTCAACACATCCTGTGAAGAATATGAGAGGTTGGCTTTGCATTTCTTTCTGATAAAATATACTGACCAGCAGGGTTGATTTTATAAAATGATGTGTCCAGTTAAATTTCTGATTCTTCCCAGATGTCATGTTGTTAAACCTTTTGGAAAATATATATCCTCCAACACACTTGCCAGCTGAATGAAGGACATTATATGTAGCTTTCTATGATGTTCTATAAGATCATCAGATGACAGTGTAACTTATTTTCACTTATTTTAAAAATGCATTAGAAGTTAGCTTTTCTCCCTCAAGAATAAGAAATATTTTTAATAAGAGAAACTCTTGAAAAGAGGTAATTTTAGGAATAAAGTAATATATAGAACAACTCTGAAACTGTGTGTTTCAGTTTTCCTGTTTTTAACTTGTCATCAAAACTATGAGGAAGGAAAAATAATGACTTGTTAAAATGTTTTAGAATGATTTTTTTATAATAAAAATGTTTCAAATTAACACACTTGAATTTTAATATTATATTGTATTTTTAAAAATTTTATTCCTCATAGATCACCAAACTTTAATGATTTAGGCAAATATCATGCTAATATTGACCAACAGCACTACTCCACTAAAATAACAGTTACATTTTTAAGTAACATAAATTCACATTAAACAGCATCCAAACGTTATATTTTTGTTTTTAACACTACAAGTTAGGAAATAAAACATGAAAAAATTCAGTAAGAATATTTAATAAATATGAAATATTGGTTAATATATCCAAAATAGAAAAATAAAGGGCACATTTTGTTATTGCAAAGCAATAAAAAATGAAAACTCAATTAAAAAGTAAGTTCAGCCTGCAGAAATTTAAAAATGTTTTCCAAAGATTTTTATATTTTGTGGTAGACTGAATCATGCCCTCCCAAAAGTCACGTTCAAGTCCTAACCCCAGTCCTGTTAATGTGAACCCATTTGTAAATAATTACTTTGAATATATTATTAGTTAAAGTGAGAACAAAATGAATATGGGTGGGCCTTAAGCCAATGTGGCTGAAGTCCATATAAGCAGAGGTAATTCAGAATCAGTCACTCAGTGGAAGCTAGAGGAGAAGGGAGAGACATGTGATGGAGGCAAAGATAGACCTACCAGCCGAATGCTACAGACTTCTGGATAAAGCATGGCATGTCAACACCTTGAATTTAGCCTTCCAAACTCTGTGGCAATAAATTCCTCTTGTTTAAGCCAACCAGCCTGTAGTATTTGTTATTGTAGCCCTGGCAAACTAAGATAACTGTCAAAATGAACATCAAGATTACGAGTACAGAATAAAACCTAAAAATAGTCAAAGCAATGCTATAAATATAATGGAATATCATCAAAGCTTTATTGACAAGTTCATCAAACATTTTGCATGTTTTACTTATTAAGTAATATTATCAATAATTTTAGAATATACTGTTATTAATAAAATAATAAGAACATTCAGTTTAAAGGAAGGAACTAAAATAAATTCAATAATAAAGTATAAAATATTGTTACATGAATATATCTAAAACCTGAATCTTTGGATATTGTAACCAAAGAGGAAAAAAAAAAAGAAGCCAATAGTCACATTATCACAAATTGGAATGAAAAATAAACCTAATCACAAATAGAAAGTAGATAAAATATTTAATAGATGAGTATCAGAATAGCATATGAGTGGGTTTGAAAATGAAAATAAAATGGGTAATTTCCTAGAAAATAAAAAATGATAAAAATCATATCTAGATAAAAAATCTCACCATAAAATAATAAAAGAAAATGATGCAAAATGCTGTTATAGGATTATTCTCTTTAACACTCAATGAACAAGTCTTTTTGAACTATTTAGGAAACAAATATAGATTAAGCTATTAAAAAATTCCAGACCAAATTAAAGCGGTGGAAATTTTTTCTAATGATTTTACAAATCTATTCTTTTTATTTCACATTTTGGGTATTTTAATAAGCTACTACCTTTCTAATTAGGATGAAATAACTAATTTTATTGCCATGGAGAGAGGAAATGTGCATAGATTTTAACCAAAGTGTTACACATATTCATATACATACTAATAAAGTATTAAGGGGATTAAATTTACATACAGCCTATGGATAGTACCCAATGATATTATTGATTTTGTCCATAAGAAATTATTACAAAGTGATAAAAGATTCCCTTTAGGTTATTATTAGACCACCTTGTTCAAACTGGCTATGAACATTCCTGTGATCTGAAACATAGGGCCAAACTCCTATGGAAAAAAAATTTCTCTATCACCATGTATAAGAGAACATGCCACTTATTAAAATTCTGATTCCTATGAAAAGAAAATGAACATGTGGCTTTTTCTTGGTCTGTAAGTCTAGGCTATATTCAATTTAAAGTCTCTTGATGTTTAAGTTTATCATTGTCAATTAATTAAATATTTTATATTACACCAAAAAAGCAACAAAAGAGGAAAAGGTTGTGTAATATCTAAAATCCTCTTATTCGTTGACCATCATTTATGCAACATTATTCAATTAGAAATTGCCTGAAGTATTAAATAGCTAATGAATAAACAATGCAGAAACTGTTCACCAGAGCTCTTTGATATGCAAACTAAAACTACTTTCCTAGAAAGCCAGCACTAACCAGATATGGAGATTGGCACATTTAAATGTTCCCTTACTTAGAGCATTTTAATTAAGGCAAGTTCAGGGGAGAAATCTCATTTTCACAGGCTTCAGTCATCTGTAAAATCCCTAGTTTTTGCTGAATGTAAATTCATTTAAAAATATACATGCCAAAAGATAGGTAAAGTATAAGAATTTTCCCAGTAATTATAAAATTCTCTGATGGTTCAGGGATGAGTAATTTTAATTTTTTAAATTCATTTCTCTAAATTACTCATTCTCATTTATTTAAATCTAATTTCAGAATAATTAGTGTACACGGTTATTTTGTGAATCTCTTCTTCAGTAGTTCAGAAAAACTATGCCATTATAGTAAAGTGATTTCAAAAATCTAGAGTAAGGAAAATGCAGAGGAGTTTGAGAGAAGCAAAAGCAAATAAGAAAAGAAAATACAACTTAAGCAGTTCAACTTTTTATTAAACAGAAAGTAGGTATCTTTAATTTAGTTAAAATGATCTTATTTCATTATAAAAACTAAAAGGGGCCCTTACAGAGACTTAAAAACTGTGTTCTTTGCAGCAAATTGAAATGTATATGTATACATATACATACACTATTCCCAAAGTTAGAAAATTTTGTTCTAAGACTGAATGAAGACTTTGAATGATAGGGCTCAGTACCTTGCAGCCCTTATCATCATCATTACTCTGGTCAGTGGTAACTAATAGAAATACGGGCTATCTAAAGGTAATAGAAGTACCTTAACTCCAGCTGTAACCTCTACCTAGAATATTTTTCTTCCCTTTTCCTTGTGACAATCTGGATAAAATTCTACTCAAACTTTAAATTGCTTGTTAGACTTAAATATACTGGTCTCATAAGACTTGAGTTCCTGTCTTATGAGACCATGTAGACCATGTCTACAGACACTGTGTCTGTTATATTTTAGGTACTCAGTGTTTGATAGATGAAGGTCCAACTCAATTAGCATCTTCATTCCATGCACCAGAGCTTACTCCTACTTTGCATACTACTCCCACCTTTGCCAAACACATGTAACTGCCTGTGTCTGTTCTTAAATCCCCTACTGCAATCATCAAATTATACTGTTCTGAGTGAATGTATGATGTGCTACCCATCCTCCTGCCACACACACACATACACTAGATCCTGAGTTACTTAAGAGTGATGTTTAATTCCTATCACTTATCACAGTACCCATATGGTAGGTTCTGAAAAAATTTCAAATTAAAATTCAAGAGTAATTGGAAAACCAATAAATAAAAGAAATTCAGAGAATTTTATATAGATATGTACTAGCATGGGTAAGTATATCTCCAATCAACACAGGAAAATATAAATTAAAACAAAATGAGCATTTTCTTCATTTTTGTCATTCTCAGGACACAAAAAATAGATTGTACTGTCTATATAATCATCAAGTAATTGTATATAGGCTGATCAAATATGCTTAAAGTCTTGTTTTCCAAAATCTGTATTTAAGTATATATATAACTAAGACAGTCAATCACTTTGCTTATAAGTGCTTATATGATGCAATTTCTTTGAAGCCACTCTACTTTGTCAATTTATTTAGTATTATTGGCTATAAAATGAAAATTCAACCCAAAACATGAAATCTGATAGTTCAAATGAGTGATTATTAATATTTTATTTGAGTTGTCACATTTGTTCATATGAATATAATCAATATAAATAACATCAGGTAATATATGTACCATGTTATTAATATTTTAAATATTTTCTAAATTTACATTTGAAGTGAAAGTGAATATGCTGTCTTTTCTTAATGGAACCCATTTTTCATTTAAATATTTACTTTTCAAATAAATGTCTATTCAATTTTCTTATTATGAACTTTGGATATATAAATTTTTTAACTCTTTAATAACATGTCTTGTCTCAATGGCTTACAATTAAATTAAAACAAAACAAAAAACAACAACAGAGATACAGTGCTTTCTTTATGAAAATGACATGGAAATTTATGAAGCATTTAAGAGATAATATGATAAACTAAATG
Source organism: Cabassous unicinctus (assembly GCA_029593785.1). Classification (NCBI taxonomy): domain Eukaryota; kingdom Metazoa; phylum Chordata; class Mammalia; order Cingulata; family Chlamyphoridae; genus Cabassous; species Cabassous unicinctus. The sequence continues at coordinate 3,884 of JAQZBX010068349.1, read as the reverse complement.
AGCCACACTACCAATACACTTAATTTTTTCTTGAGAAGCTGTTGGATTGCAAAGAATATTTATCAAAAATAAAATGTTATTTCTTAATAAAACTGAATGTCTAGGGGAGCTGATGTGGCTCAAGCATTTGGGTGCCTGCTTCCTACATGGGAGGTCCTGGGTTTGGTTCCCAGTGCCTCCTAAAGAAGATGAACAGATAACGAGCAGACACAACGAGCAGAGACAATGAGGAGACAGACAAGGGAGCCATATCGGGGGAAAACAAAACAAAACAAAAAACTGAATGTTTACATTAAACTGAATGTAGTGCTAATAAGAAGAGTAGAATTGAATCACTAATATGCTAAACTGGACATTTCAATAGTGTCATTTATATGACTTTACTAGCATGTCAAGATGACTAACAAAAGGTTCTGGCATGTCATTAGCATCCAAACCTTATCCCCACCTACAACTATTTGCCTCTCTCCTATTCCTCCACTGAAATTTAGGCTAAGCAAAACATCATCTAGAAAGCTGTTCATGACATCTCATCTTCTTCCACTCTTCCCCTGAACACTTGCTCCCCCAAAGATACATCATCAAATGTTCCTCTCCAATGTGATCCTACAGCACCCATTATACTTGACTCTTTATGTGGAAATTCACTGTTGGCTTCACTATAAAAGTAACTTCCTAGAGTTCAGGATTGTATGTTTATCATTTAATTCCCACATAGTGCTGAGTGCATAGTAGACATTCAATAAAAGTTGTATGCACTGGATTAATCTACCTCATAAATTTAAAAATAGTGAAATATTATATATGAGTGGAAAGTTTTGTACTTACTTTTTTTCTTCTTAACTCAGCTAGGGTTTCTCCAACAGTGGAATCCAATAAGTGATTTGAAGGCATTGTACCATGTAATCTCACTTAGGATTCTCAAGATGTACTTAATAGTTCAGAGGCCAAAATATTTCCTTTGTGAAAATTATCCATCTTATTCAGTCAGATTCTGTTTGAAAAATGACTTCCCATAGTAGCTCTAATCCATTACACACTTAATAGTAAATGATATAAAGAACCATTTTAAAGCTACTAATAAGGAAATGTAGAGAAATACTACCATTATTTAGTGACTATCTGTGTTGGCATCCTCCTCACAGAATTGCAAAGATCTCTTCAGCCCTTAGTCCCAGAAGGTCAACAGACAGGCTAGGGTTGATTCTACCAAGGTCCGAAGTACTGCCTTTTTCCTTTAATGACTGCTATCCATTACTTAAGCTGGTAGTCTTACATACACTAACATAATCTACCTGTTGCCATGATAGATTTGTACCCAAGTTTCTGTCTGATTTACATTACATATAAGCTTTTGTTGGCTGCCTTTCACTGTTGCAGGAAGCATTTGATCAGAATTGCTGTTAGAACATTTTGCATTGGAAACTTGCTTTTTGTGTAGAGCGGGACGCAATGTGGAACATTTGTGATATATATTGAACTTGAGCAAATGATTTTTAAGAGGAAATGCTACCAGTTTCCCACAGTTGTGCAAGAGCATATGTTCAATGCCTTTCATCCAATGCAGAAGGATATGAACTTGAGTCCACACTGTCATAACCATCAAGACAGAAGGACTGGCTCCCAAACACTGGGAAGTACTCTCAACTTTAACACTTGTGTTTAACAATTTTATAACTTTGTCTTCCAGACTTGTCTCTCTCCTCTTAAATAAAGGTTGCATAAACCCATGCTTATTTCTCCCTATACGTTGAAGTGAATTATAGAATTTGTAAAATGTCCTTAAAATGTCTTCCCAAGTGTTATAATATGCATCATATGTATATTGCATATGTAATGTATTGGGAGAGGAGATTTTAATTGAAACTAACAGTTTGTATTTTTTTGCCTACACTGAAAGAAAGCTATTAATAATTCTGCAACAAAATGACATATATTTCTATCTTTTAATAGTTTAAGGATATTTGTCAAAATTAGGGCAAATTCATGCATTAAATTATTGGCAGCTGATTTTGAGCCCTGTCTTCTACAGTTATCATTAGACATGTAGTAGGATTTATCTCTGTATTTCTAAAAAAAAAAAATTGGGAAACGATATGTCTGTGTAAGTAGTAGTAAAAACTTAAATTTGTATTGAAGCAACCTAGTTTAGGGAATGAGAAGGCGAATCTGGGACTTGGCAGAAAAACATGGCTGTGAAACATGTGCCCATGGAATTCCATCTGGAGCCCCTCCCTGAGGGAAAGACCCCCCACCAGAAGGCTGCTGGAAGAACCCCATGAGAATCCTCCATTTAGAATGGGATTTCATCTGGGATCAAGGAACAGTTCTGGATAGTCTCAAGGGGCCTTATCATTGGGCCACCCCAGGGGGAATTGATGGGTGGGGTAAGCAAACAAAACAGCAAACACCTGGAACCCTTCCCCCATTAACAAAGGCAGGAATTTTTAATGGTTTAAAAAGCAAGTGCAGAGACCAAATCACTCTCTTTCTGCCTGGACCATCCCTTAAGTATACCTGGGAACCTGTAATCTGTTATTTTATCCCATTTCTATCCTCTTTTTTATTTTCTTAATAACTACTGGCCTAACTAAACTGGCATGTTCTTAAATTCTTTTATGTAACATAGCCAGGAACCTAGAGGAAATCCGGCAACAGTATTGGGATAATCTTGGCTGACCTAAAAGTCAAGTTTATTTTTCCTGTAATAGGAGAACTAGACAAGTCGAAATATGTTCAAAAATCTTGACAGATTTTCTTTATGCTATTTATTTTCATATTATTATAAGACATATGTGAAGACAAAACTGCAATTAGTCTGTGACATTAAGACTTTAGCCTACAAAGAAAAGTTTTTATTATTTAGCTAATGATTAAAATGACAATTATCAAAAACTAATTATTGATATACTTTAATAATCACTTTTTTGGCTTATTATTTTTCAGTAGTTATCTATCAAGTGATTTTTGTGAGACTGTTTTCATATCATGTTGAAAAGACCATTATCCATCTGCAGCTGCTGAAAGATAGACTATCAGTACCATCAAGATTTAAATGTCATGTGAAGATAAATCTTTGCATGTAACTGTGATATATTTTGGTTTTACCAAATGTTCACTCAGCCTCAGGTTCTCTTGAGCAGCGATTACAGCAGGCAGATGCTTCTTTTGGTTTACAATATTCACTGCAGGCTGCTGAGTTGATACTGAATTCAAAGCAATTCATATGCATTCAAATGTGTTCAATAACATACAAGCTAGCATATGCATGCATATGTATGTACAGATACATACATACCACATATACACAAAAATTCACACATACATCATCTTCCCACCCCTCCAGCTTCAAAGAAAAGCATGTCAGTTTCAGAGGATTAGAGTAATAGAGATAAATATAATTAAACAATAAAGATATGTATTTCCATGGGAAGTGAGTAGAAGGGGAAACTTTTGGGTAGTTATTACTTGGGCTCTAAAGTTTTAATAACAAGTGTGTTGTGATTTCAGATATTTGTGATAGAACTGAATTTTTCATATTTTCACACATCCATGTAAACAATATTTGCAATAAATACCATAAGCATTTAAAACAGTGCTATTTCAAAATTGCTTTCATAAATTAATGTGAATATGATTTGTAATATTAATTAGTTGTATTGTTTCATATTCTTCCATGGTTTCCTGAGCAGGGTTCTGCAATAAATAGTTACTTAACAAATACAGACTGGCCCTTTGGCTGTCATCCTCTATTTGTTGCCATGGCAGAATGTTTTTGAGTTACCTTGGGTAATTTTAGATAGCATAAGTCATTTTTCCCTAGTCCATCTGCACATTTGATTTAACATAGAACTCTGTTCAACAAGTGCTTAAAAATAGAAATA
>JAQZBX010068348.1:0-15768 GCA_029593785.1 Cabassous unicinctus | reverse complement strand
ATACAGAACTGCCATATGATCCAGCAACTCCTCTACTAGGAATATATCCAGAAGAACTGAAAACAGGGACCCGAACAGATATTTTCACACTGATGTTCAAAGTGGCATTATTCACAATTGCCAAAAGATGGAAACAACCCAAGTGACCATCAACCAATGAATGGATAAACAAATTTACTCCCCCTCCCCCTCCACTTGCTCTTGCTTTCTGCTCTCTGTGTCCATTTGCTACTTGCTCTTTTGTCTGCTTGTCTTTCTCTTCTCATCTTCTCTTCTGGAGGCACCGGAACTGATCTCAGGACCTTCTGATGTGGGAGAGAGGCACCCAATTGCCTGAGCCACCCCAGCTCCCTGGCTTGCAACATCTCTCACCATCTCTCCTCTGTGCCTCTTTTTTTTTGTTGTTGCATCATCTTGTTGTGCCAGCCCCCACTCGGGCCAGCTTGCTTTCACCAGGAGGCCCCAGGAACTGAACTTTGTAGATGGGAGCCCAATTGCTTGAGCCACATCTGCTTCCCTCATGATGGTATAATACAATTTTGTATGGAGGCATCTCTCCAGCCCTCCTGCCTAAGTATAAATAAAAGCTAGATGAAGGTCTCAAAATTGAGTGGGTGTTGATAGCAAGTTTGATACTTATGATTCTTTCCCCATATTTTCTCGTTCTCTCTTGTGTTCTAGGTAAGTGCTTCTCAGGCACTTCATGCCTATTCAGATCACCTGTGGATCACATTCTCTTCTGCAGACTATACTTAGTATCAAGATTCTAGGTGGTTTATTGGGATTTTAGCAGTGTTGTGATATAAGGCATTACTATATTAATATGGCTGGATTCTTTCAGAAATGATATTAATTGATTTAAAAAGAAAAATAGGACTTTTGTAAATTTAGTAATACAGTTGATTAAAATAATATTTGTCTTTTGTATTCACATTTCCCTCTTCATATGTTTACCAGTGTCTTAACTCTGTTTTTTGCTTTTTTCTCATTTCATTTTTGTTGTGGTTTCTGCTTTTGTTTAATGTATTATTGTGTTTTGTGGATCTGGTCAGGGAACCGTTACTGTATTTTATGTTTGTATCTACATTTTATTTTGCATGCTTAACGTGGCTTTGCCTGGATGTTCTTTTTGGTAAGTTCCAAATTTATAAAGCATATTGTTTTTGGTAGTGTTAAGTTGTACTGTTTTTCACCATCTTTTTTCCCCCTATTTCTAATGATGTGATCATGCTCATGATTTGTTTTTAATTTTTTAAAAAGTTCATTTGATAATTGTTTTTCCTAACATTTTCCAATCTTCCTTAATAGTAGTGCAATTTGATACTAATCTGCTTTGATTTGTTTTATAGCCTTCACACTGTCACTATTAGCAGTTGCTGTCTTGAGATTTTGGATTTTTAAAAAATCCTGTGTCATCTAGAAATATTGTTCTAAAAGCTTGTGCTTCTATATAGCAAATAGAAAAGAAGGTAGTTTGTAGTAAAGTTAAATGTTTTTGTCCCCTGAACAGCACATACCAATTTTATTTTTACAGCAACAGCTTGCACAACTACAGAAAGAAAAATCAGAGATTCTGAAAAATCTGGCATTATATTACTTCACATTTGTAGATGTTATGGAATTTAAGGTATGTATTTTAATATATAAAATTTAACATTTTAGAGGTAGATTTGTTCATTGTATAAATTGCTTTGTCATTTGTAGATAATAAAATTAGAATCTTCTAGAAAGGAGGTTTAAAATACATTCGATTTGCATGTGTTTTCTGAATTTTAAATTATTTATATAGGTAAAAGATTAAAGTAAGCTTTTATTTCCAGGATCATGTTTGTGAATTGCTGAATACTATTGATGTTTGCCAAGTCTTCTTTGATATTGTAAGTATTGTTTTCAGAAAAACTTTGTTTTCTTTTCTGTTTCCAGTAGAACTAGGGGGATTGGAATGCTGTTCTTTAGAGAAAAATTTATATTACCAGTAGATAAAATTTTAGCATTGTTAATTTGGCTAGGTTTGTTGCTTTTCTAAAAAAAAAATGTAAGGCATTAAAATGTATTTTATCTATTTTATTTGTTTATTGGAATGTAGAGAGTATAAGTCTTATGGATACAGGAAATAGTTATTAATTTCAATATTTTATTTTATTGCCTAATTTTAAAAAGTTAAGTGGGTAGTATTTTTCTCTGTAAAAGTCATACTTAATAGCATTTTTTGAGAAAGGAAATTTCAATTTTAGTAAGACAATAAGATACATGTAGAAAGTCAATTTTTGTTTTGTTTTGTTTTGATTTTTTAATACTCTACTTTTTATTGTTTGGTGGGATTAGCACCAGTGTTTCTTATTATTCTGTTTTGGTTATCCTTTCAAACTTATAACAGTTTAAGCAAAGCAACCACAAACTCTTTTTCATATAAAATTATGTCGTAAACACACATGCCTTTTACCCATAACACCCAAATTTTAGACATGTTTTTAGTGAAAGGAATTAGATTGAATTTTAGAAATGGGAATAAAATATATAACCAGGAAATTTCAGTGGGTTTTATAAAGATTTATGTGTTCAGAAGTTTGTGAAATAGGAAGGAGTTAAACCTGATGTTTTTTTTCTAGACTGTAAACTTTGACTTAACAAAGAACTACTTAGATTTGATCATAACCTATACAACACTAATGATACTGCTGTCTCGAATTGAAGAAAGGAAGGCAATCATTGGATTATACAACTATGCTCATGAAATGACCCATGGAGCAAGGTAGACCTGCATTGTAAAAATCTTTCTAAAATTCTCAATTTGATGGTTTGCAACTCAGTGAAATTTGATATGTCTATTTCAAGTGACCGAGAATACCCACGCCTTGGCCAGATGATTGTAGATTATGAAAACCCTTTAAAGAAGATGATGGAAGAATTTGTACCCCATAGCAAGGTAGATACTGGATTTTAAATATGCTTTAATAGGCATGTGATATAGTTTAGGAACAGATAGATATTATAAGGAATATGAATAGGTAGATATGTGTGTTTTATGTAGTTGTGAACCAGAAAACTAATTGGCTAGATGCAGAATAGTGAGAGAGATTGAGGAATATATTGATTCAATATAATGCGTAAAGGTAGTAGAATGTAGTATTTGAGAATGTCTGCTTTCATACCTGGCTGCCTGGTTTCTAGTCCCAAATCTGCCGATTACTACGTAACATTGGGCATGTTACTTAATTAACCTTGCTATACCTCAGTTTTCTTATCTGTAAAAGTGGGATAATAATAGCACTAACATACGGTGGTTATGAGAATTAAATGAGTTACTTCATGAAAAGTGTTTAGACTCATAGTATTTGATAAATTTTAGCTGTATTGTAATAGAGCTTCTTTTTGTTGTTGTTTTGCTTTTGAGAGCTTCTTAATGAGAAAAGAATGATAATTGTGTGGAAATAATTTGAAATATCTCTTTTGAGATAATATATATTAAAAACTAAATAGTTCTTAAAGACATAATTTTGGTTGTAAGGAGTCTTCTATTATGGCTTCTTTGCAGTAGGGCTAATTCACTGAACTATAGTTCCTGTGTTATTCTGGGAAATTTATAGGTATCTCATATAATCTCATAGATATGGAAATTGATGGCTGGAGAAATAAAATGACAACATAAGCCATATGGCAGCAGTAGTTGCAAAACAACAGTAAAAACTGAGGATATTGGAATCTTGGTCCATTATTTTTTTTGATCAATAAGAGTTGGACTTTTTAATAATAAAATATTTTATATAAATCTCTGCTTTTTCTTGACATACAGACACCAGGAATTTTCCTTTAGTTTTCTTATTAACATAAAAATTCTGAAGATGCATTTCTAGCTTAATTCCTTTGCATATCTGTATTATAACAAATTTATATGGATTTTATGTCTTGAATCATTAGTTTGAAAGGACCTAGTGAATGGCATCTATTTTGAAGTAAAAGTCTACAATGTGGATGGACATATCAGGACTCTTCAAAATGCCGAGCATATCATAACCATCTCTTATCTTTTTCTGATTTTGGTAGTGCTTTTTCGTTACCTGAATTGTCTTCCCCTCGACTCTCCTATTTTCTCTCTGGATCCATTTCTGATCTTTCACTAAACATTTGTGGCCTTGTTTTTATTTAGCCACTTCAAATTTGGTTCTTTCCTCCTCATAGACAATGAAAATTTCCTCAAAATTTATGACTCTTTTTAAGCTCCCCATAGTCATTAGCACAATATTCAGTCTATAATAGACTATTAACAATTATGTTTAGAGAATTGTTCAGCTGAATTAGACCAGTTAGTTATTTCCTAATCTTGAATTTTCTGATGTTCCATGATAACTCAGTTTTGATAGAAAGATAATCATGCATTTTAATTTAAAATTAAATTAGTTAGTCTTAGCTACATCCTACATCAGAATTACTTGGTGGAACTTAATAAAAATACAGATTCCTGAGTTCATTTTCAGAGGTTCTGGTTCATCAAGTTTTGGGTGGAGCCCTGGATTTTCTATTTTCAATGAACTCTTCTGGCAATTAAACTGACTAAAGAATCACTTCTCTGCTGAACTTTTAGGAAGCAGGAATGAATAGCAAAGGACAATTATGAAAGCAAGCTAGAAACAGATGGGATGAAACATTAAATACCCTCATGACAAAGCTATAATTAATTGACCAATTGGCAAATAGAAGTTAAATAATTTATTAAGATAGTATACAGTGAATTATTTTTATAAGGCATTCTTTGGAGAAATATGAAACATGTTGAGATCTATTAACGCTTGTCCCATACAACCCTAAAGTCTTTTCTTTCAGTAGAAATTTAAATTGCACAAAGGGATGATACTAGGCCTCCTAATCCTTTTGAAATAAAGTCCCAAGATAGCCAAACATTTTAAGAAAGTAACATTATTTCCTGATATGAGCTCTTGCTGGGAATATAGAATCTTTGTGGATTTCATGGAATAAAAAAAATCTAGAGGAGGGGGCCTGGACCCAATTCAAATGTTATGTGGAGCATAGTTGTAATTAGGCTCTCTTGTTTTATGATGGTACTGTTAGAAACTCATAGTAATTGTAGGTGGAATTTTCAATGGAAAAGGAAAAATACTTTGCTTCTCAACTTTCTTTTTCCTATTTTATTTAGTCTCTTTCAGATGCACTTATTTCTCTTCAGATGGTATATCCTAGAAGGAATCTTTCAGCTGACCAGTGGAGAAATGCCCAATTATTGAGTCTCATCAGTGCACCCAGTACAATGCTCAATCCTGCACAATCTGACACTGTATGATTCTATTTTTCATTTTTTGAATGAACATAGTAAAGTTGATTTGTTTTAAAATGTCAGTTAAATAATGCAATTTTTTTCTAATTAGTATTACCTTATTGGTAGTTATTATTGTAAAATATTCATTAAGTATTTTAAGTCACACTTTTTTATTTCTAAATTCAAAATAAAAACTGATGTTAAGTATAAATATATTTAAGTTTAAAAGCTTGTTTTGTCCTATCACTGTAAAAAATTTGGAAAATACAAAAACTATAAAGAAGATAATAAAAATCATCCCAAATCTTACCAACTAGAGAAATCATTATAAATATTCTGTTATATGTATTTTTTCAATCTTTTCTCTGGGTGTATGAACATAGATGTTATGTCTCTGGAGAATACACATACGTAGTGCTGATTTTGGTCAGACTGATCATCCATCTACATAAATCGTTTTTAGTTTCACTAAAATTTTACCCTTTGGAACACTGCAAATTGTGAAATAGGCTTGAGAAGTTTGGAAGTTGTTATTTACCAGATTGTGTAACAATTTAGTTAACAGTATTTTTTAGAGTGTTTTAAGGGTATGGAAATGAGAAGGGGGCCCAGCTTTCATTGTCCTTTTATCAATTGCAAGTTTAAATATAGGTGGTAAAACTTTTATCCAATTTTTCAAATTTGCTGTAGTATTTGACACAAGAATTGGGTAGTAAGAATTTTCAGGAGGAAAAGAGGAGAGTGAATCAATATGGAATATTTTTTAGAATTTCTTTTAACCACAAATTTATATTTTCTCTTTTTAAGATGCCTTGTGAATATCTCTCTTTGGATGCAATGGAAAAATGGATTATCTGTAAGTAAAATTGGTTAATTTTGTGATTAATCCTCAGGCTTTTTAAGTTTTAGAGAAAAATAACAAGTAACATTTACTACTTCTGGGCCAAGCGCTCTGCTAAACCATCTATGTGCATTACCTCATTCAGTCCTTATATTGACCCTTCAGGTAGATAGTCTGTTTTATAGATGAGGAAACCAAAGTTTAGGCCACACAGCTAGTAAGTGACAAAGACAAAATAAGAACCTAGGCTAACTCTAGGACTCATGGTCTACATTTATTTTATAATGCCCCTCAATATAACCTTCAAACTAAATTTAAAAAAAAAGGATTATTCATACTGCATTTATTCATTTAAGGAGTTTGGTTTCTTTTTTTCAGGATATCTAATAAATAACTCATATTTGGCAATTTGTTAGATGGATGTGGAATAAAATAACTAGTTTCTTTTCTCAAGTAGCTTACTATGAGGAAAATAGACATAGACACACAGGTATGATGCAAAATAAGAATTGCTACAGTACAGTTAAATTCCTTCTTCCATCCCCAAGCATAATGCCAGGGGTGTATAATTTTGAACATTTTTTATTTTTTAGTTCTCATAGTTCGTGTTTCTTGGTTTATTAACTTTAGATAGTATTTATTGACTTTGTTAAATGTTTCTCAAATATAATGAAAGACCAGTTTTTCTTGTTTTTAATTAAAAAATTTGTCTCTGCAAAATTGTTCTTTGTAATCATCTCTTTTAAGTAATTTACAATTTTAATCTTTATATGTCTTGCTTATTTCACTAAGCATGTTTCCAGGGTTCTTCCATGTTCTATCTTGTTTCAAACTTCATTTTTTCTTATGGTCAAAGAATATTCCATTATGTATATGTTTCACATTTTGTTTTTCCATTCATTTGTTGATGGGCATTTGGGTTATTTCCTTCTTTTGACTATTTTGAATAATGCTGCTATAAACATTGGATACAAATATCTGTTTTGCAACCCTGTTTTCAGTCTCTTTGGGTATATACCTAGAAGTGCGATTACCAGATCAAATGATAATTCTATATTTAACTTTTTGAGGAAGAACTGCAATATTGCTTTCCACAGTGGCAGCACCATTTCACATTGCATTAAAGTTCCAATTTTTCCACATCCTCTCCAACATTTGTTATTTTCCATTTTTTAAATAATAGCCATCCTTGTGGGTATGATGTATTATCTCATTGTGGTTTGAATTTTCATTTGCCTAATGCTTGATGTTGTTGAGTATCTTTTCGTGTTTACTGGCCATTCGTAAATCTTTGGAGAAGTATCTATTCAAGCTCTTTGCCTGTTTTTTTAATTGGGTTGTCTTTTCGTTGTTAAATTGTAGGAGTACTTTATATATTCTGGATATTAATCCCTGGGTATAATGCATGGTTTGACACTATTTTCTTCTATTCTGTAGGTTGTCTTTTTCACTTTCTTAATAATGTCCTTTAATGTACAAGTTTTAAATTTTGATTAAATCACATTTGTCTGTTGGTTTCTTTTGTTGCTTGTGCTTTTGCTGTCATATTTAAGAATCCATTGCCAAAACCCAGGCCAAGAAGATTTGCCCTATGCTGTCTTATAAGAGTTTTATAGTTTTTTTTTTGTTTTGTTTTATTTTTTTAAATGAAGACAAGGACATGTTGTTTCCCAAGTCTCTTCTTCCTTCTCTCCCAGACCCTCCCATTGATGTCCTGTCCAACTGCTAGTTGCTGTTATGTTCCAGATAGAATCCTGGGGAGTTCTCTGTGGTTTATTGTGGCTTATGGATCCACGGTTACTGGGCAGTGCCCTGTGGGTGGCTATAATACCATAGAGGGGCTACAAACCTCTCTAGTGCCTGACTTTGGGCTGATCCTTGGGAACCTACAAGAGGTGGTAATGGAACTGTTGCCAAATGACATGGGTCCCAACCTCACATTCCACAGCTTCTATCAGTCATCAATTAACTGGTGGGTCCCTTGTGGTTGTTCAGACTTGTCCAGTCTATTAGAAGCCAGATGTATATAAGATGAGAAAAGCAGCTTACTGACACACTGGCTGCACAGATTGAAGAGAAAGGCCAGCTCCTTCATAAGATCAGTTTGCTCACAGTGTTTTACAGAGACTGTGCCATCTTTAGGTGCCAGGCCAGAGAAAGAGACTTTAAAAATACCCAGCCTTGTAGATACTTGAGTTCTGGTTTGGGAAGTTTTATAGTTTTAACTCTTCTATTTAGGTCTTTGATTCAGTCTGAGTTGATTTTTGTATATGGTGTGAGGTGAGGTCTAACTTCATTCTTCTGCATGTGAATATCCAGTTTTCCGAACACCATTTATTAAAGAAAATATTCTTTCCCCGCTGTTTATACATAGCACCCTTGTTAAAAATCAATTGGCCATGGATGTGTGGGTCTGTATCTGTACTTTAATTCTGTTTCACTAATCTATTTGTCTTTTTTTTTTGTACCAGTACCACAGTGTTTTGATTACTGTCACTTTGTAATACAATTTGAAAACAGGAAGTATGAGTCTTCCAGCTCTGTTCTTCTTTATCAAGATTATTTTGACTATTGGGGCCTCTTGCACAAGGTTCCTTTTAATTTGAGAATTGGTTTTTCAATTTCTGCTAAAATGGCTGCTGGAATTTTAATAGAGACTGCATTGAATCTTTGGGTAGTATTGATGTATTAACAATGCTAACTCTTTCAGTACATGAACATGGCATGTTTTGCCATTCATTTAGATCTTCTTTAATTTCTTTCAGCAGTGTTTTGTAGTTTTAAGTGTATGTCTTTTGTATTCTTAGTTAAATTTGTTCCTAGGTATTTTATTCTTTTAGATGCTTTTATAAATGGAATCATTTTCTTAATTTCTTCCTCAGATTGTTCATTGCCAGTGTATAAGAACACAATTGTTTTTTGTTGATCTTGGAGCCTGCTACTTTGCTGAATTCATTTATCAGTTCCAATAGTTTTCTTGTGGATTCCTTTGGGTTTTCTTTATATATGATCATGTCATCTGCGAATAGAGGTAGTTTTAATTCTCCCTTTTCAGTTTGGGTACCTTTTATTTCCTTTTCTTCCCTAATTGCTCTGGCAAGAATTTCTAGTATAGTATTGATTAAAAAGTGTTGAAAGCAGGTATCCTTATCTCATTTCTGATCTGAGGGGCAATGCTGTCAGTCTTTCACAATTGAGAATGATGTTAGCCATGGGGTTTTCATAAATGGCCTTTATCATGTTGAGAAAGTTCCCTTCTGTTCCTACTTTTCTGAGTGTTTTATTAAGAAAGGATGCTAGATTTTGTCAAATGCGATTTCTGCGTCTATTGAGATAATCATTGTTTTCTCTTTAATCTATTTATGTAGTGTATTACATTGATTTTCATATATTGAGCCACCCTTGCATCCCACTTGATCATGGTGTATAAACTTTTTATTATGCCTTTAGTTTGCCAAATATTTTGTTATGGGTGCTTGCATCAATAATCAAAAGGGAAATTGGTCTCTAATTTTCTTTTCTTGTGATGTCTCTACCAAGCTTTGGTGTTAGAGTAATGCTGGCCTCAGAATGAACTAGGAAGTATTCCCACCTCTTGAATTCTTTGGAAGTATTTTAGAAGGATTAATTCTTAGTTTAAATGCTTGGTATAATTCATCAGTGAATCCATGTGGTCCTTGACTTCTCTTTGGTGGAAAGTTTGGTTATTAACTCAATCTCAATTTGTTATAGGTTTTTTTTTTAACTTTTTTTTATTGTGGGTAAAAATCAAATTTTTCACAAGTGTTATAGGTTTGTTGATGTTTCCTATTTCTTGAGTTAATTTGGGTAATTGATAATTTCTGTGACTTTTTTCATTTCCTCTAGATTATCTAGTTTGTTGGTGTGTGATTGTTCAGAATAATTCTCTTACAGTCCTTTTTATTTCTGTAAGATCATTAGTGATATCACGACTTTCTGATTTTAGTTGTGTCTTCCCTTTTTTCTATATCAATTTAGCTAAAGGTTTGTTGATATATTGATTTTTTTTCTATGAACCAACATTTTGTTTTGTTTATTCTCTCATATGTTTTCTAGTCTCTATTTCAATTATCTCCACTCTAATCTTAATTATCCCCTAACTTTGGATTTACTTGCTCTTGTTTTTCTAGTTCCTCAAGATGTAAAGTTAGGTTATTGATTTGAGATACTTCTTTTTAAATATAGGCATTCATAGTTATAAATTTCCCTCTAAGCACTGCCTTCACTGTATCCCATAACTTTTGGTAAGTTGTGTCTTTGTTTTCATTTGTCTCTGAATAGTTTCTAATTTCCCTTGTAAATTTCTTTAACCCATTGGTTGTTTAAGAGTGTGCTGTTTAATTTTCACATATTTGTAAATTTTCCAGTTTTCCTTCTGTTATTGATTTTTAGCTTCATTCTAATCTGGTCAGAGAGGTTACTTTTTATGATTTCAATATTTTAAAATTCATTTTGACTTCTCTTATGCTCTAACATATAGTATATCCTTGAGAATGATCTGTGTGCACTTGAAAAGAATGTGTATTCTGCAGTTTTTGGGTGAAATGTTCTATATATGCTGATTAGATCTCGTTGGTTTATAATGTTCAAGTCCTCTATTCCCTTATTGATCTTCTATTTAGATGTTCTATCCAGTGATGAAAGTGGTGTACTGAAATCTCCAACTATTATTATAGAGTTATTTCTCCCTTCACTTCTTTATGTATTTTGGTGCTCTGCTGTAAGGTTCATATTTGTTCTACTTGTTGAATGATCCTTTTATTGATATATACTACTGTCCTCCTTTGTCTCTTTTAACAGTTTTTGACATGAAGTTTCTTTTGTCTGATATTAATTTAACTACCCCCTCTCTTTTGATTATTTGCATGAAATGTATTTTTCTGTTTTTAGTTTCCATCTTATTTGTATCTTTGTTTCTAAGATGTGGGTCTCTTGTAAACAGCATATAGTTGGGTCATGTTACTTTATCTGTTCTGCCAATGTCTGCCTTTTTTGTTGGAGAGTTTAATCAAGTTTGCTTTTTATTGCTTTGTGAATTGATACTTTTGGAAAATAAAATGAAAATAAATTCCTAGAATTACCAGAAAAATGAGGTAATAAACAAAGACATATAAAATAAATAGGTATTTTGAAGGGTAGTTTCAGTTTAGTAATGAAACAGAGAACAGCACAAGTGACTGTGAAAGGCCAAGAAAGATGGACAGGCATTCATTCTGTCCTATTCTCCCACTTATACCAAATAAACCCTCCTTGGACCTCACGGATGGTGCCTTTTAGATGAGGAAGGCCAGTCCTGCAGGAGGAGCACAGTGCTTTTCTGCTTTTGTATTATGGATAGGAAACTCTATATTATTATTATTATATTTCTACTCAGAAATCATTGTCAAGTTTCTGTGAAAGATTCTAACTACTCTCAGTTTCTGTACTTAATTTTATCATGGGGTGGCACTTTGAGTAGTATTGCTTTTAGTGTTAGAGAGGAGGGATTTAACACACACTACCTGTCCTTACCCATTTTTATTAATTTTTATTTTTTTACACTGAAAAGGTTTGTAATAGTTATAATTTCTTCTATAATGGTAATTCAGTTTTTCATGCTTAGTCTATTAGTTGACTTAATGAAAAACTGTTCTAAGTATTGATTTTGCTTAAGTATGTGGTAATTCTTTGTTGTATTATGTTTATGGATATATGGTTGAACAATTGGGATGATTAGTAGAGTTAGCTGACATGGGTGATCTCTGAGTTATACAGTCCTGTTTCCCCTCAGGCTTTACCATAAGTGGGACAGTGGATTGGAGGGCTTTGTGTAATGAGGGAGGCTGGGTGAAAGGTGGGCCGGGTCAGCAGCAGGCTACTCTAATAGAAAACATTTGGCCACTGTATTAGTCAGCCAAAAGGGTAATGGTGCAAAGTACCAGAACTCTTGGCTTTTATAAAGGCTATTTATTTGGGGTAGAAGCTTACAGTTACAAGGCCCTAAAGAGTCCAACTCAAGGTACCATAAGAGGTACTTTCTCACCCAAACTCAGTGGCCACGTGTTGAAACAAACTGGCGGGCAACGTCTGAGGGTACAGCCTTCCTTCTTTCCTCTTAGGCTCTGTGGTGCCAGCGTCTCCTGAGCTCAGCTGTAGGCTGGCATAAGGCTCATCTCTCTTCCTGGGGCTCTTCTCTTTCCGGGCTCAGCTGCTCTGTTCCCTTCAAAAGGCCAGCTGTGAACTATCAGGCGAATGGCTTGGCTCTCTCCCTGGGACTCCAGCATCAAAAACTCAACTCTCTGTGTTCTCCTTCTCCTTGTATTTACTTCCCTGTCTTTGATTAAGCATCTGTTTATATACCCCACAAAGGGCAGGGGCAGGGACTCAAACTGAGTTGCCCTAATGCAGTGGTCAAATAAAAACCCTAATCTTGACTTAATAAAGTAAAATGAAACCTCTGAATCTAATATAATCTAATACATCCAGAGGAACAGACCAGTTTATAAACACAATCCAATATCTATTTTTGGAATTCATAAACAATACCAAACTGCCATGGTCATGGAGGAAGCTTAGTATAAACCACAAGTGTCAAATCAGGAACTCTGAGTTTTGCTGCTTTAATGTATTTAAACCTTGAGTAGATCTGATGTAGATGTAAGGAGTTACCTCAAGCTCTGCGCTTCGCTTTTTTTTTTGACACCGATACCCACGCTGGTACATTTCTGTAATATATAGCCTTCTGTTTTAGTTTGCTAAAAGCTGCTGGGAGCAATATACCAGAAATGGCTTGGTTTTTATAATGGGAATTTATTAAGTTAAAAGCTTGCAGTCCTGTGGAACTGTTCAAAGCAAGGCATCACCAAGGTATGGCATCGCACCAAGTTGCAGCTGTGGGTGATCAGGCACATGGCAGGGCACAATGCCAGTCTACTCTTCTCTCCCCTCTCCTTCAGGCCTGTGCTTTTTTCTCTCTCCTGAGCTCGTCAACTTCTGGAGCTCTCTCTCTGTCTCTCACTTTTTTCTGTGTGTCTGCAGGTTTTTAGTCCTCTACTTATAAAGGACTCCCATAAGAGGATAAGACCTACCCTGGGTCCTGCAATCTAATCAAAGGCCCCTAACTGAAGTGATCTAATCAAAAGGTCCCAGCTGCAAGGGTTTACAGGCACAGGAATGGGTTTGCTTTAAGAACAGGATTTTCTGGGGTCCACAAAAGACTCAAACTAGCATACCTACTTTATTTACGGTTTTGCTGTAGATTAGTGGTTCTCTCAAAGTGAGATTTCCCGGACCAGCATCATCAGCATCGCCTGGGAACTTCTTAGATATGCAGAATCTTGGGGCTCCACCCAGGACCTACTGAATCAGTAACTCTGGATAGGGCCCACCAACCGCTGATTTATTTATTTATTTAAAGATTTATTTATCTCCTCCTCCCCTCGTTGTTTGAGGTCGCTGTGTCCATTTGCTGTGTGCTCTCGTCTTCTCTTTAGAAGGCACTGGGAACCAAACCTGGGACCGCCTATGTGGAAGAGAGGTGCTTCACCTGAGCCACCTCAGCTCCCTGGTTTCTTGTGTCTCATGTTGTCTTTCCACTTTGTGTCTCTTTCGTTGCGTCATCTTGTTGCATCAGCTTGCTGCGCCTGCCTGCTGCGCCAGCTCACCTTCTCCAGGAGGCACCGGGAACCGAACCTGGGACCTCCCATGTGGTAGGCGGAAGCCCAGTCACTTGAGCCACATCTCCTTCCCCAATCTGTGATTTAATAAGCAAGCTAGAGTTTGAGAACCAAACTCTTAAGTTATAGCCATGAATTATTGAGGGCCTAGAATTGTTGAGGGCCCAGCTAAAGGCAGTTTTAAAATTAATTATCCTGATGTTTTGTTTTTTTTTCAGAGTCTACTCTTGCTCTGTTGTTTGGACTTGGGGGACTCCTTGGGAAAGATCTCTTTATCACTGGAATTTTGGATTACTATTTCCTGCCTTTTTCCCCCTTGTGGTCCAAATTGATCAGCTTTCTATTTCAAAGATTTTCTCCAACTTTCCTATTTACTATTGGTCCTTAACTTTTTTTCCAGCATTTTTATGGCTTCTTTATTTTTTTAATCTTTTTTTTTTTTTTCCTGTCCTTTTGTTGGGATTTTACTAGAGAAAAGAGATTGTATGGTTTAATAACTTATTTGTCCTATGTTATATGAATATACTTTAACTCATAACCCATATCTTAAAGCAAATAAATGTACCTTAATCCATAATATAACTCATAAATTTTCAGAAATATCTTTTATTATCAGCAAGTAATTTGTAAATCTATGTGTACAAAGGAAAGTATAAAGCCCAAAGTAAAATTGCATTTTACTAAGATAATCAGGGTAAAAAGTCAGCACAAAAGGCAAAAAGTCTTTTATAAACAAAACTTCTCTTGAGGATTCTTTAAATCTCCATATAGAACAGAATACATGGTTTTATGTATATTATCCTGTCTCTATTAATGCAATATAGTTAATTTTTCCTCTAGGATTTCTACAGATTGGTTTGAAATGATTCCATCAGATTTCTTTGGTTTTCTATCAGATTAAATAATTGGCTTGCATTTAGGGACCATAGTATTTCAAAAATATTTTTGAATGTTTCAAGGAATTGTGTGAGATAATATACATGAAAAGACTTAGTAAACTATACATTTCTATGAAAATGTGAGATACCATTATTACCCTATCATTTCTTCTGGAGACTTAGTAGATTTGCTTTATTTTTCAATTATTGTAACAACTCTGATGATTAATATATTATGTATTCATGAATACTTTTTGATCCCTGGCTTAAAATACTTTAAAAGTATTTCTGAAAATATGTCTGTTACTCATTTATTAAAATGGCTTCCTTCACAAATACCCAGAAGTGGCATTTCCCCCACCCCCATTTTTTCAGTGTGGGTTTAAAGAACTGATTTTACAGAATATAGAAAATTACAGTTGAAAAAGAAAATGTTACCTTCTTGGATATATGTATTATTACTTTTTGCTTAACTATTTCAATTTAGTGATTGTAGTTACATTTCTGTATATTTGAAAAGCTACGTTCTAACTGAAAGAACTTAATTCTGAAAGTACTTTTACATTTGTATTTGTTTTTCTTTTTATTTAAAGTTGGCTTTATTTTGTGCCATGGGATCCTAAATACTGATGCGACAGCACTGAACCTTTGGAAGCTAGCTCTTCAAAGTAGTTCTTGCCTCTCTCTCTTTCGGGATGAAGTTTTCCATATTCACAAAGCTGCAGAAGACTTATTTGTAAACATTCGAGGGTATGGCATTTTCAGTTATTTCAGTTATTTTTGGAAAGGGGTGGTGAGTGGATTTTCTTTTCTGAAGGTTTGTGCATAGGAGAGAGTCACATCA
Organism: Cabassous unicinctus; assembly: GCA_029593785.1. Classification (NCBI taxonomy): domain Eukaryota; kingdom Metazoa; phylum Chordata; class Mammalia; order Cingulata; family Chlamyphoridae; genus Cabassous; species Cabassous unicinctus. The sequence continues at coordinate 257 of JAQZBX010068348.1, read as the reverse complement.
TGCATGATATAGCCTCTACCATCTTAATGGCCCCAGTAAGTTGTTTTTAATCACCTTTCTCATATGGTAGTAATCATATTTTTACAAGTAATTTCACAGATTTAAAAATCTAGTGTTCCTGCCCTTTCAAAATTTGTAGAAGACTGAAGATGAGTCCTCTTTTGCAATTCATATATGGTTTTTGACATAAATATTGCCATATGCATTTTATAATATAAATAATATAAAGCATATTATACATTTTAGAGTTTGGAATT
>JAQZBX010068347.1:0-15768 GCA_029593785.1 Cabassous unicinctus | reverse complement strand
TAAAAAATAACTGAAATGCAAAGTGGTTCAGTGGCTTCAAAGAGCAAGTGAGAGAGAAGAGTATAGAGAGGAGGACCCTACTTTTAATATCAGCACATTGAGACCATAGGAAGGATGATGGTTCTTAATTATCTAAAGGGAAAAAAACATTTTATGGAATTTGAGTGCTGAAAGATCATTTCAAGATCATTTACTCCAACGTTCCTCATTTTACAGATAAGGAAACTGAAGCTCAGAAGCTAAGCAACTTAATTGGGGTGACAGTTAAGCTAAATGAATTCTTCTATAAAATTTTATAAAAAATTCATTATAAACATGAGACACTTATCCTGATAAAGAATATCCTAGTCCAGAGATACTGATATACAGTTCTCAATTTACCCTCCAGTTCTTGGGCAAAAATTTTGTGTAAATGCAGTAATCCAGGATCAGAAGAAACATGAAAGACATTGGTATCTTGATTTTCTACTCATAAGTCAATGTCAATTTGGTGTTGCCAGATCAACACAAAAGAGGAAGGTAAAGTAGGCAAAGCTCACGAGGACTTAACATATGTTTGTTTCAACTGTGTCAATCAGAAACATGGGCAACACAGAGCCAATACCTTGCTTTTCCAGAGCCACAAGAGATTAAGGTAGGTGGTGGGAAAATGGTACAGTTAGGGTTACTTCAGGCTATTTAAAAATTTGGCATGTTCCTCTCCTCTTGGTAACAGGGTTTCTCCTCCTATCTTTGGACCTGTCTTTTCCTAGAAAAAAAAATTTTTTTAATAAGAAGTGATTCAACATTATTTTCCTGGTTCACTAAGATTAATCACCTTGTAAATGACACACATACCTTTAGCATTCCATCCCGTTCCCATTTGAAGAGGCCACAATTACTGAAACGGAAAAGATGGGTTTACTGAGCAGGTGAGGCACAGGTCTGCATACATAAAGACAGCACTGCTCACTGTACTGGGGGAGGAGTACCCCCAGCCAAGGAGCAGCTGCCTGAGGCAACACGTGTATTAGGCCTAACTGGAGGCCATGCTCTGATGCTACTAAAACCCAACACCCCAATGATTTGAGAAATGCTCTTAAACTCCCAAACAAGCTAGATACTGCAGAGAGGGAGTTTCAAGCATCCTGGAGATAATGAATGCAAACATGGTCTCTGAGTGATGGCTGCTGGAATGAGGTTCGGATTTGACACAGTGCATAACAGAGGTGACTTAAAAACGCTGCACTTCCTCAGGGCTGCAGGCCCAGTTAGCTGAAGCGCTGCACTTGCTGGGGGAGGTCAAGAAAGCTCAGCGTTGGAGAGCTGTGGAAGAAACTCTTGGCACCCCTCCTGATCCCCTCCTCAGGGCACTTTGGAGCTGGTCTGTGTCCCCTCTGTTGATCCCTGGTCCCATTTTGGTTGGAAAAGACCGAATTGGCAGTCCTCCCCAGGGTAACCCTTCTCCCAGAATTTGCCAGCTTGAGACAAAAAGTGGAGTTTAAGAAACTATAGAGGTGGACACTCTGGGACAAAAGCCTGTCAGCTTCAAAACCTGGGAGAGGGAGGTCTGTCTCCTGGGAAACAGAGGGGGTATCAAACTCCTGTAAACAGGGGAACGCCAAAGCAACTAACACGCACAAGTCTAAGACAAGACACAGGCCCAGAAAAGACAGGGAGGACCCCATGCTCTGCATTTGCCTTTTGTAGACTTCCTGACGGGAGGGCTGGAGCTCAACAAAATCGGTCTTTTTACCAGCTGGTTACAAAATCAAGAAACAGACATCTCAGGGAATAAATCCCAGAGGTAACATTTTAAAATATTGAAATGTACAGTGTGCAATAAGAGTACAAGACAAAGACACAGGAAATGATGACCCACCCAAATGAAAAGGATTAAAATTCAGAAAATGCCAACAAGGAAGGCAAGAAGGTAGACATATCAAAGACTTACAAAACATTATCTTAAAAATGCTCAAAGAGATGAAAGAAAATACAGAGAAAGAACTAAAGGATATCAGGAAAACAGTGAATGAGCAATATGAGAATCTTAGCAAAGAGACAAATTTTAAAAAGGAACCAAACAGAACTACTGGAGTTCAAGACCACAATAACTGAAATGAAAAATTCCAGGAGGGTTTTATGAGCAGATTGGAGCTGGCAGAAGAAAGAACCAGCAACTCAAAGATAAGACAATTGAAATGAGTCAGGCTGAGGAACAGAAAGAAAAAAGAATGATAAAAAGTGAAAATAGCTTAAGTGACCTCTGGGACACCATCAAGTATACCAACATACACATTATGGGAGTCCCGAAGGAGAAAAAGGAGAAAGGGACAGAAAGAATGAAGAAATCATGACAGAGAATTTCCCAAACTTAGCTAAAGACATGAAGTCCAGAGAACATAAAACAGGATAAACGTGAAGAAAATACACCCCACAATAATTGATCACACTGAAGCAAAGGACAAGGAGAGAATTCTGAAAGCTGCAAGAGAAAAACGTGGTATGTACAAGGGAGTCCCAATTAGACCGAGTGCTGATTTCTCATCAGAAACCATGGAAGCAAGAAGGCAGTGGGCTGAAATACATACAACTCCACTTCTTACTTACTACAGGTGCTAAAACGCAAGTGTATAAAAAGTAATGATAAATCTATGGTTTTGGACATATAATGTACAAAGATATAAGTGGTAACAAGTACAAAAAAAGGTGGGGGGGGATGGGAGGTAGAGGTAAAGTGTATTTGCTTGCTATTGAAGTCATGTGGGCATCAAACCAAGTATGACTGCTAAAGATTTAACCCCATGGTAACCAGAAACAAAATATATGAAAAATATATCCAGATAGAAAAGAGAAGACACTCAATATGGTACAACACAAAATAACAAATAAAAATTAAAAGTAGGCATTAACAGAAGAATTGGTGGACAAAAATAGTGTAACACAAAAATCAAATAGCAAAATGGCAGAAGAAAGTCCTGCATTATCAGTAGTGACTTGAAATGTAAATGGATTAAACAATCACATGGTAGAGACTGGCAGAACAGAAAAACAAAAAGCATGACCCAACTATATGCTGCCTGCAAGAGACTTGCCTTAAATTCAAAGACAGGAAGTTGAAAGTGAAAGGATAGAAAAAAATATACCATGCAAGCAGTAACCAAAAGAGAGATACGGTAGCTGTACTAATATAAGATAAAATAGGCTTTAAGTTACAAGGGACAAAAAATTACCATATTCTGATAAAGGGTTCAATTCAACAAGACATAAGCATAAATATATATGCATCTAACAGCATGGTGCCAAAATATATGAAGGAAAATTGGCAGATTTGAAGGGAGACACAGTTGGTTCTATATTAACAGTAGGAAACATCAATACAGCACTTTCAATAATGGATCATCTCGAAAGAAGAGCAACAAGGAAATAGAAGACTTGAGCATAATATTTTACCAAACATTCCAGGAAGAATTAACAACAATCTTGCTCAAACTCCTCTATAATATAGAAGCAGAGGGAACACTTCCTATCTCATTCTATAAGGCCACCACCTTAACACCAAAGCCAGATAAAGATCCGTAAGAAAAAAACAAAAATTACAGACCAATATATCTTACAGATGTATCTGTAAAAATCCTAGCAAAATAGTAGCAAACCGAATCCAACTCACATGAAAAGAATTCTATATCATGATCAAGTGGGATTTTCCCCAGGTATGTGTTTCAACATAAGAAAATCAATTAATGGAATACAGCACATTAACAAAATGGAGGAAAAAACCCACATGATCATCTCAATTGATACAGAAAAGGCATTTGATAAAATCATCACTCAACACCATTTCTTGATAAACAACACTCGGAAAACTAGGAATAGAAAGAAACTTCCTCAACATGATTAAGGGCATTTATGAAAAACACATGGCTAAAATCATACTCAACGGTGAAAGAATAACCACAGGAACAGGACAAGGATGCCCCGTCACCACTGTTATTCAACGTTGTACAGAAGTTCTAGCTAGGGCAATTAGATGAGAAAAAAGAAATAAAAGGCATCCAAATTGGAAAAGAAGTAAAACTTTCCCTATTTGCAGATGACATGATCCCATATATAGAAAATTGTGAAAAATCCACAACAAAGCTAGAGCTAATAAATGAGGAATTCACCAAAGTGGTGGGATACAAGATCAACATGTAAAAGTCAGCGGTGCTTCTACACCTTAATAATGAACAATCTGATGAGAAATCAAGAAAAAAAATTCCAATTTACTATAGCAATTAAAGAACCAAATATCTTGCAACAAATTCAACCAAGGATGTAAAGGAATTATACACAGAAAACTATAAAATGTTGCTGAAAGAAATCCAGACCTAAATAAACGGAAGGATATTCCATGTTTGTGGACTGGAAGACGAAATGTTGTTAAGCTGTCCATTCTACCTAAAGCAATTTACAGAATCAATGCAATCCCAATCAAAATTCCAACAGCCTTCTTTGCAGAAATGGAAAAGCCAATCATCAAATTTAATGGAAGGTGAGGGGCCCCAGATGGCCAAAACCAACTTGAGAAAAAAGGAAGTTTGAGGACTCACACTTGCTGATCTTGAAACTTACTACAAAGCCACAGTAATCAAAACAGCATGGTACAGGCTCAAGTACAGACATTTAGACCAATGAAATTGAATTGAGAGCTCAGAATGTGAACTCTATGGCCAACTGATTTTTTGACAAGGATGCCAAATCCACTCAACGGGGAAAGAATAGTCTCTTCAACAAATGGCGTTGGGAAAACTGAATAGCCATATGCAAAGGAATGAAGGTGGACCCCTATCCCACATTATACAGAAAAAAACAAGAACCAAAATTACAAAGTTCCTAGAAGGAAAGACAGGGAAACATCTTTAGGATCTTGTGTTAGATAATGGTTTCTTAAACTTTATACCAAAATCGCAAGCAACAAAAGAAAAAACAGATACATGGAATTTCATGAAAATTAAAAACTTTTGTGCATCAGGGGACAGTATCAAGAAAGGGAAAATACAACTTAGAGTGGGAGAAAATAATTGGAAACCACATATCCTGATAAGAATTTAATATCCAGACTGCATAAAGAAATCTACAACTCAACAAGAGAAAGATAACTCGATTAAAGAACAGGCAAAAGACTTCAATAGATATTTCTCCAAAGATAAACAAGTGGCCAATAAGCACATGAAAAGATGTTCAACATCATTGGCCATTAGGGAAATGCACAATGAGATACCATTTCACATTTACTGGAATGGCTACTATTGAAAAAACAGAAATTAAAAGTGTTGGAGAGGATATGGAGAAATAGGAACACTTGCTCACTGTTGGTAGAAATGTGAAATGTAAAATGGTGTAGCTGCTGTGTAAAACAGTTTGGTGGTTTCTCAGAAAGTTAAGTATATAGAATTACCAAAGAACTGAAAGCAGGGACTTGAACAGATATTTGCACACCAATGTTCACAGTAGCATTATTCACAAATGCCAAAACAGCGATGCAATCCAAGTGTCTATCAACAGATGAGTGAAAAAACAAAATGTGGCACACATACAATAGAATATTATTCGGCTGTAAAAACATATGAAGTCCCAATACATGTGACAATATGGATGAACCACGAAAACATCATGTTAAGGTTTTGGTAATGGATGGTAGTGACGGTAGCACAATGTTGTGATGTAATTAAGTCACTGAACTGTCTATTTGAATGTGGTTAAAATGTGAAATTTTAGGCTGTGTATAAGTTACCAGAATAAAAAAATTAAAAACCCATAGAACTTACAACATGAACAGTGAACCGTAATGTAAACTATGGACTACAGTTAATAGTATAATTACAATAACATTGTTTCATCCATTGCAAAAAAAAAAAAAAAGTACCACACTAATGCAAAGTGTTACTAATAGGGAAAACTGCATATGTGAGGGCAGGTATATGGTAATTGTATTTCCTACATGACTGGTTTGTAAACCTACACATTCTCTAAAAAACAAACAAACAAAAAAACAGGCTTTTTCTCAAATCTAAAAAATGCTTGCATACAAAACAATACATTTTATAAGAAAACAAAGATAACATTAATCATATGAGAATGGCTGATAAGAGTGTTGGAGGTGGGAGGGGAGTGAAGGAGGGGATAAAAAAGGAATATATAAATAAGATGAGGAGGGATTTGAATGGACCAGTGATGACCTCGTCCCACAAATTGAGGAGTGGTTCCTCAACCTAATGGCAGAGGGAGTCATTAACATTATATTCTGTGTGAAAGATGCCCCCAGATAAAGCAGTGAAAAAGGCAGGGCCCTTCATTCTTGAAGTTTCTAAGTAACATTTCTGGTCTTGAGGATATCCAGAGTTTTAAGAAGGCTTAGAAAAAGGCTTGAGCCTAAGAAAATGCCTGTCCAATGTCCAATGGAGCAGCACCAAGCAAGAGGTGGAAAGAGTCAAAGAACCCAGATGGACCCAGAAGCTGAGGTCATTCTCTTACCTGCAGTGCTTTTTGGGGAGCCTGTCGAGGGAGATACTTCTGTTCCCACAGGGACACTTGAAAAACCTCTTGATGGCCTCATGCCAGTGGTAGTTGTGCTGCTCAGCGACACAGGTCTCCAAGGGCTTGAAATGTGTGTAGGCACACTGCAAAAATTGAGAGGGCACATGGTCATGAGGAACTTGGAAGCACAAGCTGGTCAGCAATGGCTTCTGCACGTGCAGTTGACTACATTCTCCTCTACCTGCAGGGTCCCCTGCGATTTTTTGACTTTGCCTCATACCACTTTGTCTCAGGCTTGCCCCAAGTTCCGGTCAGGCAAGAAATACAATAATCTTCTGTGACACTAAGACAACTGTAAGGCAGCAGAAGAAAAATATTGTAAACCTCTAAATAGCTTAGGTTCATCTGTCCGATATTCACTGTAGACTGTTGATTACTGCATACTGAGACTTGGGACCAATTTAGGAAGGCTATCAGCAGCTTTTTCCTTTTCTCTTACAAGATCTATGAGAGGGATATAAGCTTATTATTAATACTATTCCATAGCAACAAAACCAAGACAAGCGATATTAAGAAGTTCTCGGGGGAAGCGGATGTGGCTCAATCAATAGGGCTCCCGTTTACCATATGGGAGGCCCTGGTTCGATTCCTGGGGTCTCCTGGTGAAGGCAAGCCAGCCCGCGCGGGGAGGTGAGCTGACGCAGCAAAATGACGCAACAAAGGGAGACAAGCAAACACAGAAAAACGCACAGCGAGCACAAGCAGCAAGGGGGGGGCGTAAATAAATAAATAAAATCTTTTAATAAATAAATAAATAAATAAATAAATAAATAAATAAATAAATAAATAAATTCTCGGGAGAAGTACGCAAAGCGTAAGCGCTGAGGAATCTGTGGATGGCGGGTGGAATGGAGGAGACTTTGGAGCAGCATTTGGAGGACACAATGAAGAAGCCATGCATTGTTGGAGTCCTTTGCACAGATTCACAAGGACTTAATCTGGGCTGCTGGGGTGATATCTGTTCTAGCCCAGCAAGCAGCTACGCTAACCTCTGATCCCACTGATATTCCTGTGGTATGTTTAGAATCAGATAATGGGAACATTATGATTCAGCCTGCCATAGAGACTCAGTCCTATCAATGTTAATTATCTTATAGTACTATTAAAACTCCAGTAGTTAGGCAATTCATTTAATGCGCATTGGCCATTTTTCTATTTATTTTAGAAGCTGCTTTTTGACACTCTATGGATTGACCTATCAAAATATTGGTAAGAAAGGATCATATATTGAAGCAGCAGGTCCAGGTCACTTTGTATACAGAATTTATGTTCAATAAATCTGGTTGAGGGAAAAAAAAGGAAATCCTCTTTTAACTTTGATCCTCAAAAGGACTGAAGAGAATAAGAAATGGTGGGAGAAGGATGAAACAGGTACAGGGCAGTGCAAGATAATTTCTGGTAATCACATTAAGTTTAGGTAAATAGCTCTGAACTTTGGCAACATCAAACGGATCCAAGCCAGATCCTTGGCTTTCACAGGCTGTTTGTTTCCAGCCTGATTAAATAATGTGAACAGGACTCCAGCCACAAGAGATGGCCCAGACCAAGATTCTCACCATCCTACAGAATCTCAACACCAACAGCACAAACAAGGCCTGAAGGAGAGAACCGTCTCCTTTGCTCACCGTCTTGCATGTCACAACCCGACATTTCACTTCTCTGATGTTTTTCATCTTTTCTTCCATTTGCTCTTTTTTCACCAATGGCTCAAAATAGCGTTCTTGTAGCTCAGCCTCAGCCTGGAATGACAAGGCATATAGGAGACCTCATACCAAATCCAATATATACTTGGGCAGCAGTTTGATAAGAATCAAAACAGAACTGAAAAGGCACCGTTTAATTTTATGAAGACACTTCATACCTAAATACCTAAATGAACTGCAAACCAAAAGCTGGTAATAAGTAGAGAGAAGCCCTTAATATGCAAAAAAGGATATGAAAACATTTGCTGATTTTGAAAACACTACAGGCAAGTTAGAAATAGCAACATTAACAGTGCTGTAACAAGTCAAGTGCCCACCAGAAGGTAATTATTTCTATTTTTCCAGTACAGACTCGTCACCTGGTAGGGGCTCAATGCCTCCCCAGTGATGACTGCCCAGTCTACTGGACACTATTCTCAAGATCAAGCAATTAGCAGGAGAAATTCCTGGTTGTTTGGAACAAGGAGGGTAGAGAGATATTTATGGCAGAATGTGGTCACAGCCTAGTTACTGCAGCTGCACAGAGCAAGGGGCTAGGTCCCTTGGTGGCCACGAGGGGCAGGAGCTCAGTCCTAAGACTCTCAGGGCTCCAGCATCCTTCCTGATGGAGTCTCAAGTGCAGTAGAGAGATGGTACTGACTCCAAGGGGACCTTTTGAAAATCTGTGGGAGCATTTTTTTGTTATCCCAGTGATTGGTATGCACTACTGACAGGGACCAAGGATGCTATACCTTCTGCAATACAGTCCCCCACATAACAAAGAATTGTTCCTTGTCCCACAAGCCTTCTGAATGTTCTACAGGACTTCCACGTGGGTGAAAAACTTGACTGTAGTAGCTCCAAAACCAACTGCTTTATATACAACCCTACAATACTTGTGCATGGTTTTGATAGACATTGGATATTCTAGGAGTGCAAGTAAGCAACTATAGCATGTACTAAGGGAAAACTGTACTTAGGTTTGTTTGAAAGTTTCTCAGGTTTATTGATTGTTTTAAAAAATTACATTATCAAAGAAACATGCCCAGGTATTTAAGTCACCAAGAAAACACACCTATATCAGTCTTCATTTTTAATGTATTATTTATACTTACAAAGGCAAGCCACTGATTACTTCATTATTTCTTCTAGTGCAATTGTACCTGAGAGCTTACATATGGAAATATGTAATATGAATATGTTTTTACTACAAACGTTTTCCTTTTTTCTTCTTTATATTAGAGTTAGAATATTATATTGATATTTTTGGAATTAAAGTACTAGTGTAGGTAATTTACATTTTCCATGAGTTTTGCTTCAGGACCGTAAGGGAGTAATACAAAAGACTTGTGACTAAAAATGGCACTGGGACCAACAGGGTGAAAAACTACTGTATACAGACACTGCCCTTTAGGCTCTTACCTCCTTCAGGATCCCTGTGTGCTTAGATTTTGCTTTTAGAATTTTCTGAAATTCCTCAGATTCCAGATAGGCAAGCTGCTCTCTCTTTTTTTTCCTGGCAGGTTCCAATTCATCCTCAGCTAAAGCAGGAAGAAAAGCATTATCTGTTTCAGAAGAATTTCAGAAAGCCAGTGTGGCCTGTTGCCTCACCTTCCCTGTACCCTTTGTCTGCCTCCCCTGTCCTTCAAACTTCATTCACCCCAGTTGCTAGCAGGAGAGGAAATCTCTGGAGAAAAAGAGAACTCACTGGTGCCTAGAATATGGCAGAGGGTGGTGGTGGTGGGGAGGGCTGCTGGCAGATTTGACCACTAGATTAGAACTTTGTTTTCATCTTAGAGAGCCATTTCCAATGACAGATAACAACAAAAATCCTATTTACAAACTGATTTTAAAATTACACTGTCAACTTCAGAGTTTTAAAAATAAAAATAGGGCAATTTAAAACAAAGGGATTCTACCTGTCTCAAAGAAAGGCTTTATATTAATATATAGATACAAAGATCCAATAGGTAATCCTTTTCCCAAATGTTCAAATTGTGCACAATTTCATTCCAATTTATTATGCTTATAAAAATTAATCAGTTCCAGATCACAGAGACTATATTTAGGTACTCTATGTGGAGGTGAAATGAAGTAAAATAATGATTTCTGATATTCAGGGACACTGGTTATGGTTTACAACATTCCCATTATAAACTGTTTCTCTTTGACACTGCCAACTTGGAAACTTGCAGTACCTTGAAGAGAAAACGTGTTCTTTTCTACACGGTCCTTCACGTTTAGGATATCCTCGGGGTCCATCTGCTTCCTTTTAATGTTGTTTGGGTTTGTCTTTGTAAGAATTTGGCCCTTTTTCCTTAATTTTGTTATAGCAGCTAACTAGAAAAAAGAGAAGAGAGGGAAATAAAAATCTGAAGGATAAGATAGACACATAGGGCCTGTAGGCCTTCCAGTTATTAACTGGCAAAATGTGTCTTCATTTTATTTAGCATTAGCAACACAATTAAAATTTCAAAATCATCAGAGGCAGTTCTGTAAGTTAGTGAATGAAGTCTCATTGTATTTACATGCAAATCAGCTCAGTGGCAACACAGCCATTTTATCAAAACTGTACACAACTAGAGATAGACTAGGGGGGAAATTTTAGACTTTCTCGTTCAGACTCAAAGAACAGCTCCATGGCCTCTAGACCTCTAGAAGACTCCCACAGCCATTGTGGAAGCTCATTTTGAAATCAGACAGAATTAGGTTAGAGTTAAAGTTCTGGCACATTCTAGCTTGAAATCTTAGGCAAATTACTTCATTTTTCAGTCTCAGTTTCTACATTGGTAAAATGTGAATGATAGCATGACCTATCTTTTAAAATTGTAGGTGTGTGGCTGGAATGACGTATGTACCTGTACACAGTAAACAGCATGTATCCACATGTCACAGGGATGGGGTCATATGAATAGATATTTGCAATTGCTGTTACTATTATTACTGCTCTTATTATAGGTAAGGCTTTGGCTTGTTGCTAGCCTTTTACCCTGAATTTGGTATAGCAACTGACTAGAAAAAAGAGGAGGGGCTCACGTGAGGCAGTGGGGAGTGCTAGGTAGGAGGGGTTCTGAGTCTCCCAGTTCCCCCTTCAACCAGAGCAGTTTAGCTTTCTTCTCTCTATAGCAGGGGTTCTTAACAAGGGGTCCACGGACCAGGGGTCTGTGGAAAGATTTCAGAGGGTCCGTGAGCTTGAATTGCAAATTTTAATTTAAAGACATGCCAATGTTGAGTGTCATAAAACTATCTGCCACTACATTCTGAGAAGGGGCCCGTGGTTTTCACCTGACTGACAAAGGGTTCCGTGGAACAAAAAAGGTTAAGAATCCCTGCTCTACAGATTGGACTTCTGTATAAGATTTATATCTTTTCTTTTTAATTTAATTTTAAAATTTTTATTTTATTAGTTTTTATTTATAAATACTCTATACCAAACCCACTAATCAAAAACTTCCCCTTCTCCCCTCTCCCCATTCTCTGGTAGCTTCTAATCTAATTTGTGACTCTGCAGAGTAAGATTTCTTTTAAAGAAGGAATCTTGTGTTAAACCAGTTTAAAAACCATGATTTTAGTCTTGTCTCAACAATTCCAAGATTTTTTTCCTATTGGCAGGTGTAAAACAATTCCTTTTTCCAAGCTATCCTCTTCAGCCTGACAAGGAACAGTGTTGAGATAATGGCTAACTTTCTTGGATTAAATAAATAGTATTAGGTCGACACCATTATTATTTAAAGTTCTATTAACTCTCAACAAACAATAAAATCTGTCATTCTTGGTAATAAGTATACTTGAAACTCAAGCTGTGTCTTACAGAATTCAAATGTTAAAGAAAGTAAATGCCAGTTACCTTTTTGGCTTCTGCCAAAGCACTCAGTTTTGGTCTTGGTGGAGGTGAGTCATCAAAAAAGAGAACATCCTCTCCTTCAGAGAGGCCTCGCCCAAGCTTGGGCATCTGTGTGGCTGGGCTTCCCGCCAGCCTGGGGAATTCAGCACCAACTGGTGGGGACTGAGAAGGAGACTGCTGAGAAGATGGCAGAGCTGGGCTCTTGACTATACTTGGGCTTTGGAGAAATCTTTGAAGAAATAGGCAGGAAACAAAATATGCAAACAGGGCTTTATGAAAATGAAAAAAGTATCTCGAGAACTTAAAGTAGACCGGGAGGCTGTAGGGAGGCCACCAGCTGACAGCAAATTGCTAGATACATGATTGCTCCTCCTTGGTTAATCAAACTGGCAAACAATAAGAACAATATTAGCTGCACTAACTCTTCTGTTAAATGATTTTTCATCGAGTGAGCTGTAATTGCTTTTCCAGTTTAGAATTACTGTTAACATCAGCTGGCTCTCCATTGGTATCTTCTATGGGACATGAACCTGAAGATGAGCCACGGACCATAAACTCCCGCCCCCCATGGTTAGCTCAAGGAGCTTTAGGGACTCCCTTAGCCTTGCTATATTTTATTTTCCCTTTTCTAGTAAGAAGAGAGAACACATTTGGAAGACAATTTGCCTGAAGATTCTTTTATACACAGTTTGAAGGGCTATCGAAAAGTAACAGGAACAAACCTCAGGGATCATCCAGTTCAAGCCCCCATTTCACAGATGGAGAAACGGAGGCCCAGTGTGCATGGCTCACCAGCGGCAGGACCAGGACAGGGGCCAGGTAACTCGAGGCCAGTAGCCTTTACACCACCACATGGCTACTCGCTGAGTTTGCAAAGTGCCTATTCAAGTCTGCCAGAGATATGTTTTGGTTGGCAGCAAAATTTCAAATTATAATGCCTTTAGGCTGCAGTGCTCTCTGATAGTCACAAGGCTCACAACATAGACCTGGCAGCTGCACAAACTCACATCTCCTGGAGGCATACAAATGCTGAGAGACACCCTGCCAGCACCTCACACTAACCTGCCTGAGACTAAACCTCTCCTCTCTCTTCTTTTTCCAAAGTATTGCTTCTTGACTTATCATCGACTTCCCTGTTCTTGGAACAGTAGCCCATATTTGGTACAGCATAATGTCAGACACTGGAGTAGTGAGTAAAAAACTGGCTCTCTTACCTTCAGTTTCATTATTCACAAAACAGGGACAATACCTGTCTCATCACGGTAAGACTGAATGAGGCACTGTGCATTTATGCGGTGTGTAGTCCTGTGCTTACTACGTGCCAAGCACCTGTAAACAGTAGCTCTTGTTGCTATTCAGACAGCCTGAACTCAGAAACCTTGAGGCATCCTCCTTTCACCTCCAAATGACACTTACTTTGTCATTTACCTGAACAATTTTGATAATCTACTCATTGGCTCCGCCCTAATTGTGGCAAAACTAAAACATGCGATTCAAACAGGTGAGCATGTGCTTTCCCCTTTTATAAAGCCTGCTTCATATTTTATGCCTTATCCTCAATTTCCACAGCGATAATAATTTCTGTGAAGTGAACCATTTGGTCTCAGGACTCACTAATCTATGTTAGAAACAGTCTAAGATGCTTATTTAGGATATATTAAAATTATTTTTAAAATTTCAAAGTTAAAAATACAGCCAACCAAAATCTGAAGTCATGCTTTTGAAATTCATGAAGACATTCTGATTCTTGAGCTGTGTTTTCTAAACATGCAATAATAAATCTGCTACTCTTACCGTTTCTGTATTTCTTCTGATTTCTTTTTCCTCATCTCCAACATATGCTGCTTCTGTTGTTTCAAGAGGGCTGATGCTGAGATAGACTGGATAGCAGGCTTAGGGCTCCCTAGGACCCCTAAAACACAAGCCCACCACGTCTCTCAGTGCCCTGGGTGACTGAGGGATGTCACTATCATACATACAGCAGGAGCAAGCTGACTGTACCTGGAGCCTTGGCTTTGGCTAAGTGGTGTTTTAGGTTTCTGGCTCCAAATGTAGGCAAGTCCATCAATTCCCTGAACTCCTCAGAACAAGACAAGGTCTTCTGTGGTATTCCTGTAATATACAAACATCAGTTTTATAAGATATGAAATTCAAAGAAAGTTTGATGTCATATAATTTATCTTCTCTTGTTTTAAACTCTGCATTCCTAATTTAGTCATTTGTAAACAAAGTACATTGAATGCCAAGAAAAAAAGGAATCCTTAAACTTAGACATCAGCCTAGTAAGACTGCAAGGACAAGAAAAATATACCTTATTTCCAATTATGATTCTAAAACTAAGCATTCAGTATCTGCTGGGTCATTTAACACAAGATTTCTGGAATATGCATGATGGGCGAGGAGCTCTGCTAGATCCTGACCGCTGTTTAGGAACAAAGCCACAAGTACAGGGTGGGAGTATGTCCTCTGATCTAGACCTGTTTTAACCCAAGATAGTTCATAGGTTTGACCTAACACTATGGATTCTAATGCTGGGTGTTAAGAGTTTGACCCAGGTACGTCAAGAAATAATAAAAAACAAACATTAAGCGAAGGCACAGCTAAGATTACTATGCTATTTTTTCTTAATATCCTGCAATTAGGCTTGATTCCCTTAGTTTAGGCCACATTAATCAGTAAGTGTAGGTGATGAGTAGATATCTGTGACTCAGAATACGAGTTGCAACCATTTGCAATGCTAAAGACTACATATTTAAGCTGGAGAAAGAAGTTTAATATGGAGAAATGAAGTTACCAAGTTTTTGTTGCGTTTCCTGAATAATCAGGTTTGTGCCTTTAACAACCAGATTAGTAAGAGTGGTTTGAATCTTCTTCTTAGGAGCAACAGCTGCTGTCCTGAAATGACAAGAGTGCACCCCCACCCCCAAGAAAAATCACTGTCAGTGCTCCAACGAGGCTGAGAAGGCTCAGAAACTTCCAGTTCAAGTGCAACAGATGGTCCGAGTTTCTCAAAGCACTCCACCAGGAGGCCTTAAGGCTAGGGTCCCACGGCATCAGGGTTTACATGGTGTGACACAAATGTAAAGCAAAAGGCAAAATCATGGACTCTTCAAATTTGCCTGTAGTGATTCTGGGAGGGAAATTTGGCAATAGAAATAAAAAATATGCCAACACTAGTATATGGCAGACTAGGAATTTATCTTGAAATTAGAGACTATGCAAAAATTTAGGCATAGTCTAACTATGTTTTAACATTAACTGCAGTTTTGCCTATAATGTTAAAAGTTAGAAACAACATTCATGCTCATCCATGGGGAACTGGGTAAATATCATAGAGGCATGCAAAAGAGTATTATGAGTGGACTTAATGGTATTCTGTTGTAGACATATTGTGATTCAAGCAATGGAAGAAATTCTAACAGTTTGAGGTGGAGCCAGTGGCCACTAGACACTTTCGGGGCAGGGAAGGGAAAAGCAGTTGTAATACAGGGGCTTTTTCAGGACTTGGAAATTAACCTGAGGGACATTACGACGATAGACATAGGCCATTTTACATCAGAATATACCATGCAGAACTGTGTGGGAAAGAGTGTGGTCTACAATGTGAACTATGGTCCATGCTTAGTGGCAAAGCCCCAGGATGTGTAAATCCATTGCAGGTGATGTGCCACACTAATGAAGGAT
>JAQZBX010068346.1:0-15769 GCA_029593785.1 Cabassous unicinctus | reverse complement strand
GTTAGACATACAGCTGAGACTTACCCTACCTTAACCTAACACAGTTATACAGCTGAGACTTACCATACCTTAACCTAACACAGTTATACAGCTGAGACTTACCCTACCTTAACCTAACACAGTTATACAGCTGAGACTTACCCTACCTTAACCTAACACAGTTAGACAATACAGCTGAGTCACCTATTTATGGAAAACATTAGTAAAATCAGTAATCTTACTTGAAAGCATGAAGATTTCACAGTCTCAGATTTAGGTAACATTCAATGTCTTAACATCACAGAATTTCACAAAGTCAGTCGTAAATTATTACACCATTTCCAGATGATGTCCATTCCAAATCACCCTTAGTACATTTCTAAATTCGCGGAGAATTCAAAACCAAGTCTACCCAACTACCAAACCCAGGATTTGCCCCACCCACAGGGAAGGCTAAACTAAAGAGCAAGAGAGAAGTCCAGAGCCCAAGAGGCCTACAGGCTGATTCAGAAATGAATGGAAGTTCTGGGAAGGAGCCAGCCTGAAATTCAAAGCATAGGGTTCTGTTAGTTTAAGGGAATTTTCACCTCTTATTTATACCTTGCTTGCCTTCAGGTTCTCAACCTGTATAATTTGTAGTTATTAATCACTTCCCTACTTCGCTGTTAATCAGGGGTTCTTAACAAGGGTTCAGTGAGCTTGAACTGAAATTCAAAAAACATTATTCTTGTGACGTATTGGTGCAGGTGTGATATACTTATTAAGTAATAAACAATACAGTGTGGACTTACTAAGGGTCCATGGCTTTCACCTGACTGGCAAAGGGTTCAGTAGAACAAAAAAGGTTAAGAACCCCTGCAGTATAAATCAACAATATAAAGACTGGAGAAAAAAAGATAAGTGGATTAATTTATTTATCATTTATTATTTATTACCCAATGGCCTGAAATACAGTTTCCCTTCCATAAACAGTTCACAATAGATTTGAGAATGAGATTATATTCAAAACATTGAAAATTTAGAATTTTAAATATGATTTAAATTCATTCTTGGGCATGAAAATATTAGACGTTGGTCATTTTATGATCTTTAAAACCACTAGTGTTAAGCAATTAACAAATATAATAATCTCCACTTACACAGACCAGCTCTTACAGCTAGCAAATGCATGATCAGTCTAGAGAGCAGAAAAGAGATTTTTTAAAACATTGATTGCATTAAATAAAATACATATTGAAAGCTTTGTATTACTTCTGGGTAAGCTGCTTGGAATTCAGAGCTTTCTTCTTATTGTGATTATTTAAAACAAATTAAAAACCCACATCACCCCGCTTAAAAGGTATTGCATGCCCACATTTTAATTTATATCCCTATTTGTAAATAGGAATGAGCCCAGATATCCATCACATGTTCAAGACCTTGAAAACATCTCCTCCTCTTCTCCTGAGCAAATAAAGAAGAAATACCCTTTCCTTGAAAGAAACAGGGTTGGAATCTTATGACTACATAAAATCTCAAGAGTAAAATAAGGCATTTTATTTCCTCCTCTCACTGTCACCCAAATAATCTTCTTTTCAAAAACCAGAGCACAGATCCCTAATGATTAAATTTTAAAAGGAAAGTCTCATCCTTTTGTGTTTCCTTGGCAAAGGATTATTTGAGTTACTATAATTCATCAGAGTTAACATTCCTCTTTGCTGTTGGCTCTTAATTTCTGGATGAGGAACAAAGCCTAGATATTACTTAATTACCTCTATTTTTTCTGGTGCGGTGAGCAGGACAGAAGCGACCAAAGATCCTGCAGAAGCCCCGGCAAAGGCCTCCACTTGTTTCAGGAGCTTTTTGCCATGTCTGTGGAGCGCACATGCTGCCCCCAAGTGGTAGATGCCCAGAAACCCGCACGCCGCGAAGGACAAGTTGAAGTGCTTCATTCCAGCTGCGAAATGGGCAGTACAAAAATAGGAAATGCCGTAAATGGTGCATTTCACCCCACATGCTATGTAGTTCTAGGCTGATCATAGTCTCAAGGCTTCCTTTTAACATATAGTCCTATGTTTAAAGCGTAGTCATTTCAACTAATTCTAATTAAACACCTGAGGCTTTCAGAAAGCATTTTCTTTTCCCTCTCTCACGTTGATCCAACATAATTGTGTGTTTTTTTTTAAAGAAAAGTCAATACACACATTATACTATAGATTATGCCACCTACTATTCAATTACTTGGCAGGAAAGATACGTATAAGCTCCAATTGGCAAGGTATTTGGTCTTTCGTCCTTGATCTTTTGAAACTTTTGTTGCTATTGTGTAGGAAGGTAAAATTATTGACACTGTAGCAAATTTCAAATGCGACACAGTGAATTTCAAATGTAGATTTTTGGTCCCCTCCCCCAGTTTTCACTGTGAGCATCCATATTTTTTTTAAAAACTATACTCACAATTATTCAATAGCACAATAAGCAAACATTTACTAACTCAAGTAGCAATTATCCAAGGATGCAATTCATATACATATGCTTTTCATCGCAAGTCCTCAAGACAAACTGAGGTCATGAATTGCAAAGGCAACTGAAGGGTCGATGAAATGCCCACACCTCTTTATACTAGCTGCAAATATAAACAGAAAACGATATTCTCTGACGCCTCGGTGGGCACGACTTCAGCATTTGCAGCTGCCCACTTTGAGGCCCTCAGGACCTCGTGGGTCGGTGGGTGAGGGGGCCCCTATTCAGGGACCTTCAGACTAGGTGCAAGCCCCCGGGTCTGGACGAGTGTCGTAAGCGCCCTCGTTCCTGCAGGCCAGGCCACTGCAGGCTGCTTAGGCGTTTGCTGGGGATCGGGGTCACCTCGCCGCAAACGCCAGCCGGGCCCGAGCCCCGATTTTACTTAATTTCTGCAGACCGGGGAAGGAGGCCCCGCAGGCCCGGCGATGGCCAGGAGGGGGTCACCGAGGCCCCCGCAGCCCACCCGGACCCGCCCGCCCCTGAAACGGCCTGGGGGGCCGGGCCCACCCTTCGCCTGGACCCTGCTTTGTGTCCTACCAAGGCGGGTAAAAGCACTTCCGCGAGGGACGCCCCGCCTCTCACCCAGAAAGCGCGGCCGTGCCGTCGCTCAACAGGGCCCCACCAAACAGGGCCCGGTCCTGGCACGTCCTGCCTAAGAGACCGGGGCCGACCTCCCCGCGCGTCTGTGATGTCATCACGCCGATGCGGGCGTCTGGCCGGCCCCGCCTCCTCTACTTAAACCGCTGAGCTCAATATGGCGGCGCCCGCTCAGGTGCCGCATGCGGGTACCTCCGTTCGCGGACGAGGGACAAAGCTTTCTTTCGTAGAGTCGTACTATCCGGTGAGGCCTAGAGGTGCCTTTTAGTCGCCGGGGACCACTGAACTCGCTCTGCGGGCCGGCGCTCAGCTGCGAACTATCTGACCCTGAGTGACCCTCACCTGCTCGTACCGGAAGTGCTTGTCCCTCTGGGGGTCAGCTCCCCGGAAGCGGTTCTTCGCCCTCCCGCCCTCGCGGCCTCCAGGGCGGTTCCGCCGCCTAAGAGGGCGGTGCCCTGGGGCCAGGTCGGCGCAGGACGCCTTTCAGAGTTTCAAGGCGTACCTTTGTGTTTTCCCTAAGCAGTTATTGGAAAGTCTGGACTGTATCGTTGGGCAGCGTTCACGTCCTCAATCTGCCCCGGGCTGTGTGACCTTGGGCAGGTTGCATAACCTCTCTGAGCTTCCTGAGTGGCTCTTCTGCAAAATGGGATGGTGAAGTCCGCGCTAGCTATAAATTGTATAGCTCGTGCTATAGAGGGGCCCTTTAACACAGTCGCTGTTCCGTCCGGTGGCACCACTGGCTCCGATCAGACCTGAGAAGCAGCTTTAAATGCTGGCCAAGCTGGCTAACATTCCCCACCCAGATTTAAAGGACTCTGACAATTCCTCTTCTACCTAAAGAATGTCTTCCCTGTCTAATCCTAATCACTGAGCTTCATGGAATCCCAGACATCCCAGTTGAATGGTCTCCAGGTTCTTTTATTTCAGGACAGAGATTTACTGGCACTGCAGTTACAGAAGCGAATGTGGGAAATGTGAATGTCTCTGCCTGAAGCCAAACAGGGAGGAGGGACTTCCCCAAAGTCTACCTTGGGCTTTTTATTTTCCTCTCCCGCCCTGGACACCTTCTGTATGCAAGAGTCCCGGATGCGATGATTAAGGAAGAAATTATCTTCTTCTTGTAAGTAGCCTTCTGTGACCGCTGTTTTCAGCATTGCATAACTATATTATTTTATGAATTATTTACTACCATCAGAATTTAGTGAAAGGTACATCAGGAAGTATAGGAGGACATCCCTCTTCAGTCCTTCAGCCTGGTCCTCTAACTCCTTGTGGGTGAGTATGGTGAGTATGGTCTTTCTATCCTCTTCCTCTGGGGAGCTTATTAAAAGGGAAGAATTCTAGGCCCCAGCCCAGATCTCCTGAATTAGAATCTGTACTTTAACAGATTCTCCAGGGACTGCTATGCATATTAAAATCTGTGAAGCACTGGCCTAACACAGATTTCTTAACTGGTTTGAAGGGTTGTGGTGGCATCAAAATTTTGAGGAGATAGAAGGACCGCAGAGCCAGAAACTGAGGTGGCAGTGGTAGAGCAGGTATTAATTTCCTGCATTTGGACACTGTCAGCAAGTTGATTCAGAAGATGTTAAAATTCTTTCACAAGGCAGCCTAGATGAACACCAAAGTTATGGGGTCCTTACCTTATAGAAATGATAAGATCACAGGTTATCGCCACACTTGGCTGGTAGACTGAGCCAGTCGAGTTTAAGTCTCATAGGAATACTGTCCAAAATGCTCCCTCATTTCGTCTGACACTTTTAAACTCTCTTCCTTTTATCTCTTTTCCACCCCATTTCGTATTTACGTCTAGTTTATAAAGTTCAGCTTCTTAAGGTAAAGAAGAATTTCACATTCATTCTCATTTATCTTAATGACCTCAGCTCCAAAAACAGCACTTTGACACATAGTATATAATCAATAAATATTTGTTTTGGAGGTTGGGTTTAAGACAATTACTCTAGACATCTGAGTATCTGGTAATTTAATTACGTTTTTTTTTTTTTTTAAGATTTATTTATTTACTTTATCCATTTTAAGCACCCCACTTCCCCATTTGCTGTTTTTGTGTCCATTTGCTGGGCAATTCTCTGTGTCTGTTTCCTGCCATCTCTTCTCATCCTCCTCCTTCAGTCTTCACCAGGATTCGATCCTGGAGACTTCCGATGCAGGAGAGAGGTGTTCTGCCACCTACGCCACCTCGGTTCCTGGTTTTTGGGGCTTTCGGAGCATCTCGTCTTCTCTCTCCCCTGCATCTCTCTCCTGTTATGTCATCATCTTGCTGCCTGGCTCCCTGGCGGCTCCTGGGGCCTGGCGGCTCACCGGCACACAGAGCCTGGCAGCCCATGCGCCTTCTATATATATATATATTTTTTTATTTTACCGGGAGGTCCCAGAGATCGAACCCAGGTCACTCCATATGGCAGACGGACGCCCAACCGTTTGAGCCACGTCCGCCCCCTTAATTACCTTTTGAGAACATTTTTCAGTAATTAATTTCCTGATTTTTACTTTTCTGCTTTTCTTAGTAATTTAGATTTGAATTGATTCGTTTATTCAACCATTTATAAAACAGTTATTAGATAGTGTTGATTATATATCAAGCACTGTGCTGGTGCAGGGACAAAGCTGAGAAGAATTCAGGTCCCACTCATCAGAGACTCAGAGTCTGGTGGGGAAGCAGACATCCAATGTATAATCACAGAAACTTAATCATGTACTTTCAAAGCCACCCTCTGGATGGTAACCCGTCTAAATATAAAGGCAGCATGGAGGGAATCAGGGATGAGAGTCCCAGGGGGAGAGGGAGAGAGAGAGAGCAAGCTAGGTGTGATGTCATCATCTCTTGAGCCTCTGGAGGCAGCTGTGACCACATCTGACCCCTCCCAACAAGCCTATCTGTTTTGATTCGGCTCATTAGAAAGAGTTTCTAAATCTTGCAATCAAAACAGTTCTCACTAATGTAAGTGCTTTTTCCATTTCACTTGAGTGTTTTCTTACTATTAGAAGAGCAGAATACTTAAAGGAATACTCGGTAAATCCTTTCTAAATGGAAGAAAAATTTAAAAATATTTATAAATTTCGTATGTATACATAGATGCATACATATTTATACATATACATTAAACACATGATTTTCTTAAGAGAGGCTATTCAAGTTGATCATTTGAGCTGCATCTATGTTGAAATAAAGTTTATCATGTAAATCGTTTCATCTTGAATCTCTTGACATTTTTGATCAAAGAGCACATGATACCTGTTGGAAACCAGGGGAATAAATCGCACATTTTTTTTTTTAAAGGAGGTCTTTGGTTTGATAAAATCTGAAAAACAAATTCAAAATGGACATTCTTAATAAATATTAATAAATTTATGATTCAGGACATCTGCTAGTATATGATAATCTATAGAGCTTCTTAATATAGCACTGAAACTAAATATAAAGCTATTTCTATTGAAGTGGAACATAAGAAAAGTAACATTTACTTATGAGCTTCATTTTTACTTTCATTTTCATTTAACTTAATGTGAAGGGTCCCAAGTATATTATACATTAAACTGATCAAAACAGAGATTGTAAATATTTTCTGATTGTTTCTATTTTATTAGAAATACTTAACTGCAGTGCTTGTGATTAATATTTAAAGTAAGTATATGATAGAGGAGATAAGCTTTCCCAGTTTTCATGCTTAAAATATGTATTTTTAGAAATGGGGTTCACATCCTTGGTAGCCAGGGGGCAAGGATGAGATGAGGTGCCCAGTAAATCAGAGGCCCAAGTATTACAAAAGACCAATCAAAGAAAATTTTGGTTCACTGCCCTCACTGCCAGGCATGTGTACTTTGCTGCAAGACAGCTATACCCTTGACATGGCAGCTCATGGTTCACAATTGGTGGAGAAGAATGGATATAGTCCTTGTCATCTTTCAAATCACTTTCTTACAGTGTATTTGATTATTGGGGAAATGATGCTGTCTTAGTTTACCAGAGCTGCTATGACAAATACCACACAATGGGTTGGCTTTTACAAGGGGAATTTATTGTCTTAGAGTTTTGGAGGCTGGAAGTCCAAAATCCAGGTCTCAACAGGCCAAGCTTTCCCCCAGAGTCTGTAGCACGCCGGTGCTGGCTTGCCACAGTCCTTGCGGTTCCTTGGCCGGCCTCGCTGCCTGTCACGTGGTGAGCTGTCTCCTTGGTCTCCCCCTGTGGCTTTCTCTGACTGCTTTCACAGATACACCAAAATTTTCATTTACAGTACAGGATCTCATCATTACTGAGGCTGACATGGAAAGAAATATCCTAATTGCTAAAATATTCCATTATCTAATCACCTTAATTCAAAGCAACAAAATAAGGATTTCAGTCTGTTTAGTTTTTGGCAAAATGCCTTGCTTTTTCTATTTAGTATCATCTTATTAGTAATTATTACATATTACTACACTGATTGATTGCTGATTACATGTCAGTAATTTATACACATAGTCTCATGTACCTGCCCAACAACGATGAATTTTATTGTAGATTCTTACGTATTTTTTAATAGATGGGGATTGAGAGTTACACTGATTTCTGTTGTCCACACACGGACAGAGATTAGCAGCCCAGGCCTTCTGATAGCAAAGCCTGGACCTAGACCTGCCTCCCCTACACTCCTTCAACTATGAACTGACGGAATCCAGGGCTCCTAGGAGGGGCCAAGCATCGTACTAACCTGGAGCCATGGGCTTGTTACTTCTTTCCATGAACTCTTTCTCTCGCCAGAGTTTGTAAATGCTATTCAGAGTTGGGTATGTTTAATTTTACCCAAAATGGAAAAATATCTTATAAGTTTAATTTTTGGATTTATTTACTTATAGCATTTAGAGGGCTTGTTCAGACCTTGAAAAGAAAAAAAAGTAAACCGGCCTTGAAACTTGCAGTTAGTTGAAGCCACCCTTTCGCCATTTGTCAATCACAACATTAACTCTTTTCGATTGCCCCTTTTCCTGGAAGCTCTATCATAAAGTAGGCTATTGTAAAAAAGAACATAATTTCCATTAGGAGCAGTGTTATAAATGGGATCAAGCTATTGACCAAGGTCTGAAGTCCAAATAAATCACATGCACAATCATTTGTCTCCATGTCTGAGCTCATTCATTAAATAAAGTTTATTGAATGTCTAATATGTGGCAAGAGCCAGGCGACGCAGTAGAGAAACAGAAGAAGAGTCCTTAACATAAACTCTCTGCCTTTAGTTCTCTGGTGTTTCCTGATGGAGAGTACTTTCACATTCCCCTGTTCCATGAGGCCCTGCTTATCCTTCAAAGCTAAATCAAACTCTACTCCCTCGATAAATTCTTCCTGGGTACATTTAACCACTTTCTCTCGATATTAACCACACCTACTCTTGGTTGCCAAAAGAAAAAGGCTACGAATAGAAATAGAAAAAGGAAATGGAAAAATAAATAGAAAGGTTTCCTGATGGTTCTCTTTTTGGCACACTTGTGTCTCTGGACAAATCCCTGTCATGCAGTTGTGAGCTGAGCCCACGAGTGGGGTGGCGATGGGGGTTTCGTACGGGCAGTGGACAAATAGGAATGGAGGCATGGCCAGGTCCAGGTGGAGTGGGCTAGGAAGTCTGCAGAGAAGAAGAGGTTTAGCAGTCTGCATGAACACGCCCACTACCGTATTCAAGAAATATTCTTTAAATTAAACAAAAGCAAAAGTGCAGTGATAATCTCTCTCTCTAAAACAGGAAAACTGCGAGGTCATCCTCTAGATATATAAAACTGAGTGATATATATTCATTAAGCCAGCCTTTCCCCCCATGCAAATAAGAATACAGCTGTAATGTTTGGTGCATTGGAAAGTTAGTTCCAATATCAGATATGTTTAAATGATCAGTAAGTATTATTCGGCCTAAGTGTTATCCAGCATTGAATTGACAATGATTTTTTTGGCTTCTTTGAATTTTAAGGGTTATTTTGGATGTTAGAGGTGTTACAAGGCTCTTGCTCACCAAGTTAGTGTAAAGGGATACGAACATTTTCTGCGATAAATTTCCCTGTAAGCTGTGATCCTTGGAGTTGTAGCAAGGATCTTATCTTACATGTAGGGTCAGAGAAGTAGATGCTAAGTCAGTGTTGGTTTTTGACAGCAGTGACAATAATGGTGATGTTTCTTCTGCACCAAAAGCATTTTGTAGAGTGGGAGGCGAGGCCAAATGTCTTCTTCAGAATCTTTTACTTCCAAGCATTTTGGAAAAGGGTATATAGCCACCATTAGTGTTTATACCTTCTTCACTGGATTTCTAAGACAAGCATAATATAATATCCTAAGCGATACAGATGCTTTCCCTGTTTGGAAAACTACCAAAAGAACGGGAAAAGTGGGTAAGAAGTCTGAGGTGGTAGTCCCAGTGAAATTTTGAAAGGACAGAGTGTGATATGTCTAAGATGGGTGTCTGAAGACCTCTGATTTGACTTGAATGCCCAGGAAAAAAGCTGCACAATAGGGAGCCACTAGAATATGCTGGTACCACGGGACGCAGTTGGGGAATTGTGTGGACTGATGGATTTTTTCCTGGGGGGAAAAATATACATGTTCTGATCCTTATACATAGATACGTTTGAAATAACAAAGATGTAGAATTATTCTCTCTGAACCGTTTAAAGTCATTCCGAAAGCATCTGTGCTTGGGGAAGGCTATCTCCAGGTGTCCCTGCCTAGAATTAGTTATGCATGTCTGAATTCCCAGGTGGAAGCCGGAGAGCCCGCGTTACATTGTCATTTTAAGCACCAGGCTTTCTTTCCAACACTTTATTCTCCCTCTTCACCTTGGCGGAGTTCGGCCCCATTCTTAGCGTGCTTCTGAAATCTCATATTAAGAAACTAGGTTTTTCATCATACAGTTAAATAGTCCTATATTTACATTCTACTTAAAAGCAACTCTAAGATTCCTATACTGGCTGCTTCCTGGAAGGCGATGTCACGTGGGACTTGCAGCCTCAGCATCCAGAGCTCTGGGAAGGGAGTATTTCAAGTCAGATAAGATTCTCTGTCCATATACCCGCTTTCTTCTTTGGAGTCTTCAGGCCTCCAGATGCCAGCACCGTGACGTCAGCTTCAGCACCATTGCTGACAGTCCTCGTTCGCTGCTTTCGGCGCCGCCTGCTGTTGAAGCTGTAGAAGCCGAGAGGCAGTTAGCGTCTTGTCAGTGTGGTTCTGGGCGTGTTTGGGGGTACACACGAAAGAGACATGGACAGGTGTGACCTGGAAGGGCCTCCCAGATCAAACCTCATCCTGTGGACCTTTGTACTCTTGACATTAAAACTGTCCCCAAGAAACAGTGAAGGAGGTGAGTGTACATTCCTAGGTGTTTCCCTATAGCAGGAGCAAACTGGAGCATGTTAAGTGGGGGAAGTGCTCTTCGCGTCAAAGAGCACTGGGAAAAATCAGACTGTAGAGTGTGCTTGCTGGCTGTAAAGGGGTGGGAAATAGACTGAAACCCACGTAAGTGGCATCCGTAGCTTCAGGAGCTCTGAGGCTCCAGAGGTGGTGAGAAGCAGCTCTTGCTCAGAATTCTAGGGAACCGCCACTCTTCACTTGCAGTCACTGCCTCCCGGAGTGCTGAGGAGGCGTTTCTCCATAGTTTAATTATGTCTTTGTTCCTCAGCTCCCAAATTAATAGTGTACTTAGATATTAAGTTTAGTGAAAAATGGAAGCCTTTGTTTCTTTGGGGGAAGATTAGAAAATGCGTTCAATGTATCTAATATTGCAATGGAGAAAAAGATTTAATGTTTAAAAAAACTATATTGAACACTGAAATGGAGAAAAGATTTAATGTAAAAAATTCTTTATATTGACTAACATCTAGAAGTACTATATTAAATATAAATCTATTATGTTGGGGGAAAAAAAGGCAACTGTAAGATCAGAACACATTCTAAAAGTACCATAAATTTAAGGTTCTTCAAAAGGCTCCTTGTAAATCTAAAATTTAATTTTTCTGTATCCTCATGTGCATATACTTGAAATTTTAGAAAATTACCTTAACTCCAAAGTTGACCACATTTTTCTAGTTTTATCATAGAAAAATTCAGATTCTGAAGGATTTATCATTTATAACATAGCATTTTAAATGCAACTGAGTTTAATTTCACCGT
The DNA here is from genome assembly GCA_029593785.1 of Cabassous unicinctus. NCBI lineage: Eukaryota > Metazoa > Chordata > Mammalia > Cingulata > Chlamyphoridae > Cabassous > Cabassous unicinctus. The sequence continues at coordinate 4,545 of JAQZBX010068346.1, read as the reverse complement.
TCTATGAACATAGACAAAAGTTAAAGTTCATTTTCCTTATGTTAGGAAAACATCTAAAATAATATCAGTGATTTATTATTAAAAGAGAAACACATTCATAACAAACAACATAGGTGAACACATAGGTTCAGTGACCCCAATTTCATTTATTTCAACGTCATCTACTCAAGCTACATTTTCATTAGGTATTGGCATGTGACTGTTGAGATCACACAGTAGTTTCCATCATTTACATATTTTTCCTGACACTTGACTCATGCCTCAGTTTTTTACTTTCAGCATCCAAATGGCAAATCATTGTGCTACCATCTACAACACAGAAACTTTGCATCTGCACTTTATGTTTTATTTGCTTTGTGTTTTAAGATATTAGAGGAAAGAAATAATGCAAACTTTGTGTCTATTTAGCATACATGGTGCTTACTATGGGCCTCTTGTAACCATCTTGCAAATATTAATGCATCTGAGCTTCCTAGGAACCCTGTCAGTTAGCTAATCTACACTGGCATTAAGTGTTAAGGATGGATACATGAGGAAACGAGAGACTGAGCTACTCTACCAAGACACTCAGCTGGTAACTGGTAGAGCCAGGACTCAGTTCTTAACCTCTTTGCTGCCTCCTCAGTGCCAAAGTCAGAAGTAGATGAAAACTTGGAGGTTGTTTTCAGCCTCCATCTGCATAAAGACCTTGAGATGTGACTATTGCCTTTCAGCTGCAACGTCCCAGGATCTTTAGAGGTTCATCCTCCTCCAAGCCATAGAGCTGGGGTTTCTTCCTTCTCTCTACATGCTCCGCCTGGATAACAAGAGCTATCTCACGACCGTGATGACTCCCCAGGCCTGTGGCCTCCTTCATGCCGTGGGACGGCTTGAAAACAGCTAGTGTAAGTAGATCACCTGTGGTTAGAGAGAAGTTAGGATGTAACTTAGGGTAAGCCCCTGCCTCAGCAGAGGGGAAAACCCATCCCACCCTCCAGCGCATTTGAGGTGTGAGAGACAGAAGGAGGGACAGAGGTAGAAAATCAGTGGGCTGATTCCCCCACTTCTCAGGGCTACATGTTGGGAAGGGGGTTGTAAGAGATGCAGAGAGCTAAAGGGCATGCCCGTTTTCCCACACTGAACACTGGGAAGCTGTGATACCCTATACAGTGGTTCTCAATTCTGCCGCTTGTAAGTAGTCCAGGAGGGAGCTCAGGCATCAGCATTACTATAGAACAACAACAACATTCCAAGTGAACCTACTGTGCAGCCGGGGTTGAGAGCCACCATTCTGGGAGAAGTTGTTTATTTGGCCAACATGGAACCTGGCCACAATGCAGGATTTGGAGAGAGAGGGGCCTAGATAGAGGTGCCTCAGACAGGTGATCAGGGGATCTAAAAGATTCTTCCCCCCCTGATGAGGAGTCATGAAGTGTGGAGAGAATCATGACCAGGCTGGGATTGGGATACAGAACCTGCAGGGTTGGAGGGATTTGAAACCAGAGGCAAAGGCCCAGGACCATGGACTCCCACATCAGAAATGCACCTGGCACCTCAAAATGCCAGGTCACATCTCGGGACACCTGTCCAGGAATCAAAGAAAAGCAGAGGAGACCAGCACAGAACCAATACCTGATGGTGGCCAGAAGTCCCATGTCCTCCTGGACCACAGCATCCCAGGAGCAGGGCTGGATTTGCAGGATTCAGTGCAAAATGAAAATACAGAGCTCTGTTCAAAAACAAGGGTTAAAACGCCGTTACAAGCTTTGCTTTTCTTCCTTGCTCTCTCTCTCTCTCACATAGTGGTTGGCCAGTAAAGGGAAGAACAGAAGAGAGGATGTGACAGGGGTCCTTGGTTATTGGTGTGACTGAGCATTCAAAGAAAGATTGGGTTCAAATGAGAAGGCATGGACTCTTGAGGCCGGCAGCACCCCTGCTGCTTCGGTAGTGGATGGGACATGATTACCCTGGACTCGCTTTGAGGCTCAGGCATGCATCGTGGGTCAACCAGAATTCAGTGCCAATGGGCATCACGGACGCTCTGTGAAAGGGATGATGTGGAAGGGGAGATGCGCACATTGCGTGCACCCTTTCTGCCCGCATGCACGCTTCACCAACCCATTGGACGTCACCTGTAAAACACAAGTTCAAAGATGAAATTATTAAAAATATCAAGATGGTGAAATCAGAGCATTAAAACCAGCCACAAGGTCCTTTGTGCAGCTGTACAGGTTTCATGCCTCTGAAGCCAGCCCTGTCTGGAATCATCTCCCAGATACCCAGCTATGATCTTGGCGAGGACGGGAAGGGAAAACACTTTCTCGGATGCCTGAAGAGACTGTCTTAATCATAGGATACTGTTTATAAAATGAAACAATAAAATAATTAACTTCCTGAGATTCTTTTCCTTAGTTGATTCCTTTGACTGCTGAGAGAAAAAGCAAGAATCATTGAAAGTGGATGAGGAAGATTATATAAGGATCTAGAACGCAGGGAAGGAGGAAATCTTACCCCTGTTGGGAATGATACTAGGAAGTGGAGAGCTTTCAGAAGCCATGCTTCCTCTTAGGATTTCCAGCGTGATGTGGATTCTCATTTAGCATCTCTTGTTTCCCTTCCTCTCAGGACACCTCCTTTCTCTGCTGCTCTGCTCTGGAGTTCACAGGCAACCTGTGCAGATGATCAAACATCTCCTATTCCCTAGTCCATGTTCCTGATGGAGAGAATCCGACTGGCAGAGTATATATCAGGATCCATCCCTTGTACACCAGTTGTGAAGGGATTTGGGTAGGGCCCGTGGAGGGTGTCGAGTTGGACCAACACTCCTAAAGTTTTCTCCTGCACCCTTTGTACTTGATTAAGTGTCCTGTGCAAAATGAGCTAATTCTAAGGGATAACTCTTATGTCATATATATTCCCCCTCTAGTTATCCTCTACAATATTTGTTTTGAAATTGGCTCAATACAGATGTACACAGTATTTTATAAATAAAAGTAATAACAATCAGGCAACTGTTACTGAACCCACGGGATGTGCCTGATTCTTTGCTAATCATGTTACGTTCATCGTCTCAGTCTCCACAGTAACTACTCCAAGGTAGGAAAAGAAAGTGGCCTCAAGCACATTAAGACGCTTGCCCAGGATGACCTGGGTGGCCAGGGAGCAGAGCTGGGAAAGCCGCCGCTTCCATCAGCGCTCAGAGCCTGGCTTAGCTGTCTTACTAGACAGGAATAAACAAAAGCCGGATTTATCACACGCTCTGTTGAGATGCTATTATCAATATCTTCCCTACAGCCTCCCTTCTCCCAGGTTATTCATTGATCTCAAAAGAGTGGAGAAAACTTTTGATCCTTGATTTTTCAAAGGGAACTCAATTAAATGATAGTAGCAATTAAGCACAGCAGTCTCAGAAATGTTTGCTCTTAGCTGATGAGCGACTTTCCGAATAGCGGAAGTGTGCCCTCCAAGATTACATTCATAATCTCTCGAAAATTAATGCCAGATGGGTCTGGCCTGAGTGAAAAAATAGATTTTCCCAAGTCTTCAAGATGCTTATTGTTGTCCATAACTGTTTCCAGTTTGCCCCCTGCTGGCTGATAGGAATTGGACATTGCACATCACAGACAGAGGTGAACGCCAGAAAGAAGTCCTAATTCCTGGTTTTTCGAGAGCCAAGGAGCTCTCAATTTAATATGACCTTAGGCCGATTAGAAACCAGCTAATGCTTCCACTACCTGTATTTTGCCATTCCCCAAATAATTTCCAGAGAGAAGCCAGGGGCCTTTCAGATCGATTTTTTGCCATCTACTCAAATCCACACATGCTACATAGAAAGAGCTGCTTTGTGTTACTTGGCTCATGACTGAAATCTCAATACAAAACTAAGTGTATAAATATCTATAAAGGAAGAATCTTGGTTAACTTTGATCATTTTTGTCCATGTTGTCGCTTGTAGCCTTCACCCTTTCTCTGGTTAGTACTTAATGACTACACAAGGACGGGCATGAGAGTGCATCCTGCATAAAAATCCAAGAGAGTAGCTTGTGTAGGCTCTTTTTAATTTTTATTTAAAATGTCCGCTGAATTACCAAATAGCTATTCCTTTATCAAGCCCGCTTTATGGACTCTTTTGAGTATGTGTGAAGGATGCTAAATTTTAAAAGGAAACGTAAAACAATTACCATATTAACCAATATAGTTATCTATTCATTAGTTCACAAAGTTAGAGCTACTCCTATAATGTAACTTCTAGGATATGAAAACAGTCTTTAAAATTGTTATGTCTGTGTAGATACAGACAAAAGGAGGGAATAATTCCTTCCCAAAAGAACTTTAAGTTCTTTCTATTCCTGTTAGAATTTAATGTTGAGGGAAGCGGGTGTGGCTCAGTGGATAGAGCCCCCGTTTACCATATGGGAGGCCCGGGTTCGCGCCCCGAGGCCTCCTTGTGAGGGCACGCCGGCCTGAGCGGTGCGGTGGGCTGATGCAGCGACCTCACGGCAGGAAGCGGCTGTGGCGCAATGGATAGCGCACCCGTTTACCATATGAGAGGCCCCGGGTTCGCTT
>JAQZBX010068345.1:0-15771 GCA_029593785.1 Cabassous unicinctus | reverse complement strand
ATCTCATGAGCTACCCTGAGTCTAAACCATGGAGCTAAATCACCTCTGGATTTTTTGCCATCAGAAAGTAGGTGAGATAATAAATGTTTATTGTTTTAAGCTGCTAAGTTTGGGGGCAATTTATTATACAACAAGTGACAACTAATGCACCAAACACTGAAGATCTTTCAAGGCCTTCTATTTCCTAATTGGAAGCCACTCATTAAGGAATTTCATCCACCTACTTGGATGGTTCCCAAATTTGTATCACTAGTCCACAAATCTCAGACAAGCTTTCACACATGGTGTTGATTGTTTTCCATTGGCCCCATCCATCCTGTTCAATTATCTACCTCTCTATAACCTTATTTATACTCCAGGTGGGCTTCCTTATATAAAAGCCTTTATTTCCTTATCTGGTTGGGTTCAGTCCATGGGAGAAACAAGCAGGATATCAGAGGGTAAAAAGAGAGAGAGAGAGAGTTTGGGGTATTTATCTCCTTTCATACCTGCTTGCCTGAGATTCTGGCAAGGGCTGCATTTCTCTATGACCCACCTTCCCTCTGGCCACCCTTCTTTGATGACTCCAGCTCAATATTGTTCCTTCCTCTTAACTATTCAGGCCCAGGAATGAAAACAGCTTCCTGCTTTTCCTAATCTCTGGCTACTGCATCATTCATTGCTGGTTCCCTTAACCCTGCCAAGTCTCTGGAAGTAGCTCTCTCTTTAAATTGTTTTTAGTGAAACCATTTTGTGTGCATCTGTTTCCTGTTGTGACTCTGATAACCACAGTCCTTTGGAGTTCTTTACCTGAAGTCCCACAAGCCATAAAAAAAGTCAACTTACCTAAAACTGGATGCAGTTTCAACTCCTAAACCTGCCCCTATTTCTTCAAAGATAGCAAGGAAGACCCTCTCACTCCAGTCTGCTAAGACAGAGTCTCATATAACATAATACAATCAAGGGAGGAATGGTCCATCACCTTTGCCACATTCTATTAGTTAGAAGCAAGTAATGGTTTCTGCTCACACAGAAAGGAAAGAGACAATACAAGGAAATAACTCACTGGGGACATCTTTTGGTGTGTCTGTCTGTCATGCCATCTAAATACTATTTTATTTTAGTAGCATCATTTTTTTAACTAACCTGCTAAAATAGTCCTCTAACTGGACTTCCTGTCTCTAATGGCGTCATTCTCAAATCTATATCCCAAGAGCTGCTGGAGTGGCCTAACATGAATGGGAATCTAACTTTGCAGCTCTAATTCCAAAACATTTAATAACTCTCCTTCAAACATATAATGAACCCCAACTTCCTTAGCAGGCCCTCCATAATCCAGACCCTGTCCACACCTCAAGCCTCATCTTTTCTTTACTTGCCAACAATAACAAAATGCATGCAGTTCCTTGCATGCACCATGTTATTTCTTATCTCCTTGCCTTTGCTCAACAGTGGCCATCTCTGCCTGGAGTGCCTTTTCACCCATATCACTATTTAATATGTATGATTCAGCAAGTACACCAGGAAACCCATGCTGGCCCCCAAACTGACTTTTGGTATCTTAATACCCTGACCAATCTTTATTATTACAGTTGGCATTTCATGTGATGTATTAATATTTCTGTCCAATCTACTAGGCAGTGAGATCCCTTAAGGTAAAGATCAATGCAACTTTGCATCCCTTTGCACCTAGCAGATATGAGTCATCAATACTTTGTAGTTGAATTAATGAATTCAAAATAAATTAATAAACAGGGTAGAGTCAGTCACTAACTGACCATCTGAAGCAACTGTGAGTGGCAAAATGTGATTTAATAATAATTAGAGTCACTAAGCATGGGTAAATCTGACAAACATTAGTTACATTTTTCAGTTAAACTGGTGTTGATTGAACTTCAGCTTATTGTTCCAAAATCTTCATCAGTGTTTATAAGACATTTCCTAAGGGAAAAAAGGTCATCAGTGAAATAAGTAAATCTAATTTATGCTATCTAATAAAGAAAAGATGAGGGAGAGATTAAGATCCAAGTCTGAAATGCCAGATGTATCTGTATCTGATTTACTGATTACCTTAGACCAGAACTAATTTTTATCATCATGGTATCTACTAGGACTCAAGACACATATGTCCCAAGACAAGCGCATTAATGCTTCCCAAGTTCATGAACTGTGTCCCTTCAACCTTGACACCCATATCAATAGGACAGGCCACAATATATTTTCTATTTCTAATTCCTTGTTATCAGGCTGTCTTTCCTTCATCCTCTGCTGGTTATTCCCCTCCTAAAGTCATAATCCCCATGACATTAATCTATTGCAGAGGACATTGCACTGATGAGGCTATTTAACCACAGTCATTTTACATACTGTTTGTAATCTGCACAGCCACATACTTATTCAACTTCCCTTTCTTTTCTTTTATGGCATCCTTTCACACTTCCAAATCACCCTAATTTATAATTCAGCTTCACTAGCATAAAGACAAAGAAACCTCCTTGCTGCAGTTTAAAAACAGGCCACTGTTGGCCTTAATCTCCTTCTAAAGCCCTAAAATATAAATTAGGCCTATATTCATTGTGTCCCCAAGAGCTTTCTTTTCTGAGACTTGTTCTTACTGCCGCGGGGCCTCCCCAGCAGTTCACAATGGCCATCTGGTTGGTGTGGCTTCCCAGATGGGCTCAGGCAGCCCAGATTCCAGTGTCTAGGAAAGAGGAAAGGAAAGAGACATTTGGTTTCCGACTAAAATTTAAATTGATAGTGTTGAGACAAATCTGCATTTACTTAGCTCTCAGCTTCTTTATCACCTGCGTAAGTTATTTTTGCCTAATAAGAGTTGTCATTTGGATTAGCAAACTTCACAACATTTATGATTTCCTGATGAAAGAATTCTTTGATAAAGAAGATTGTATAATTGTGATTGGTTCCTTGATTTTTTAAAAATCTGTTACAAAAATGCAAATGGTTCTTGAATTACTGTGATATAGCTAATTTGAATGATATGTTGTACCCTGAAACAGAAAAATGGAAGTATATATGCATTCTATTAAATAATAATTTAAAAAACACTTTTATAGGATTTAAAACATGCCAGGCAATGTCCTAATTAACATATGGGAACACATGTAATCCTCACAACAATTATGGGAAGTATTTATCATATCTCCATGTTACACAGGAGGAAACTGAGGTAAAAGGAAGGTAAATAATTTATTCAAAGTGACACAGATACTGGCAGAACTAAGATTTGAAGCAATGATCTAGCTGCAAAGTCCATGGTTCTCTCTTGAGTATAATTCTACTTCCTCCACCCTTTGTCTTATATTCTTGGTCAGGCTACCAAAGTTGGCCTATGTTCCAAGACTAGATCTCTGTAAAGTTATTTTCCCCCTTAGTTAACTGTCATTGAGGCTGGCAAGCAGCACAGCTACCTGGCAGACAAGAAGGAGCAAGGCTAAAGTTTGATGATAGCCACAATCTTCTATGTCAGAACTGCCCAGAACTTTGGTTGCTAATATTTACATTTCTTAGGCTGAGGGAGTGATATAATTGGATGGGTCAACCCATACAGCCCTGATATTAAGCAAATAATTGCTTACTGCACCACAGTAACATAATCCAGTTTCTTTTACAATAGGTTTCTTGCTGCACCAAAAACTGCCTCAAGCTTTTAGCACCAGAGACTACACAATGTTTTTATTATCCTTGTGTGTATGTGTATGTTTATTATGCTGTGTGTGTGTACGTTTAAAATCAATTCAAAATCAATAATTTGGTGTCTATAGAATGTAAAAATCATTTGATGACTTTTGATAAAGTATGTGAATAACTATATAGCCATGAAAATGGAAAAGCACTCTTAAGTGTCTAATATGAAATGCTCTACCCCATCAAGCAGAATCAAGAAACTGGTATGCAGTGAGTACAGGACTATTGAATATGATGCATTCTACACACCATATGATCAGGAATATTGCCATGAAGCCCTATTTTCAGCTCTGTGTGATAAAAGTACAAAATAGTGGGTAAAGAGTTATTCACTAGATTTCCATCAAGGCTACAACCCATGAGGAAAGAAGTCAAAATATATGACGGGACTACATTGCAGCATGGAGAGTCACACATCAAAGGAAGCATTGCCCTCTTTGCTTTGGAAGGCAGAGATGAATTAGTGAAAATCTGGGAGATTCACAATAGGATTTCTCTCGTGAAACAGCACACAGTTTTTTTTTAAAAATGCATCGTAGCGTGGAAAGCAGAAGTGGTCTTTTTGTGAAGAAAGGTGAAGGGTATGCCTTCAAATCCAGGTTTACAAAGGGCACCACCTACTGTATCATAGTGACTAAATAGGAAGATGGAGCAGTACAAAGAGGTGAGGTCTGGGAATTGTGGGGAAGGCTTTGAGCAGCTCAATCTAGGGAGGTAGAGTTTAAGTCTAATTTGCCTGGATTTCAGGAACAAATGGAAAGCACAAGGAACAAATGGAAGGCATAAGGAACATTCTAAGAGTTAGAATGAGAAACAAGTTAGGCTCTCTTTCCTCCCATGATGCTAAATGTCCCTTGGAGATTCACTAGCTTCTTAGCCAACCTGAGTGCTCCATGGTTCTTTATAAACAAAAGATGAATATCTTTATAAACAAAAGATGAATATTTTCACAGCCTTTTTGTGCTCCCTATACATTAACAAGGGAAGGGTTACAAGATATAAAATTCTTGATCTTTGAGGGAATGTCCAGAAATCATTCATATTATCCAGTCAGAATTAATCTTTATCATACTAATAATCTCAAAGTACTATGAATTTCAAAATTTATACTATTGGTTACACTACACATAGCAATATTAGTTCAATTGTTCAAACTACTACTTAAAGCTTAAATAAGTAGTAATAAAAAGTTTTAGATGGGAATTTGGAAATAAGTTTGTTTAACAAAAAATAAAAAATTAATTGCATTGCCTATGGAATAGTTTCTTTTTATGTTGGGAACGGGCAAATACAATCTCATCTGCATTATAGCAGATGCACTTGAGTAGAATCAAAACTAGAAATCATGGAATCAAGATGAAAAACAGGTAAAATAGCACCTAAAAAGAAAATGACCACGTAAAAATGTCAACAACAGTACATTTTCTCAATTGAAATTTTTATTGAGATAATTGCAGATTGATATGCAGTTGTGACAAATAACACACAGAGACCCTGTATACACTTTACCCAGTGTCCCTTAATGGTAATATTTTGATAATTATTGTATGAAATCAAAACCTGGATATGGACATTGATACAATCCTACAATCTTATTCAGATTTTCCCAGTTTCACTTGTACTCATTCATGTGGTATGGGGTGTCTAAGTATTTTTTTACATGTGTAGTTTCATGCATCCACCACCAGGGTCAAGAAACTGAATAGTTCCATCACCAAAAAGATCCCTCCTATTGCTCTTTTAGAACCACATCCACCTCCCTCTTTCCCATCCCCCATCCCTAATCCCTGGCAAACAAACATCTGTCCTTCATTTCTAATATTTTTTCATTGTATAAATGTTTATATGGAGACTTTATATGCATAATTTTCTGGAGATTCATCCAAGTTATTGAATTTATCCATAATTGGTTCTATTTAACTGCTATGTGGTATTTCATTTTGTTTCTTCAAATTTGTCTAATTTACAAATGTAAAGTTGCTCATAGTATTAGACTGCCAGGGTCAAAGAGGCCTCCCAGGCCAGGCACTTGCAATGATTGGGTCTCTCATGTCATTTACAACCCCTATCCCAGTGTCTGTGGGCAGGGGAGGAGAGTCTTATGCCTAAGAGGACAAAGGCTCGAGGGTTTTGCTGCTTATTTTGATGGCATCGCCCCTGCCCATTCTGTCCATATGCCCCAGTGTCTCTGGGCAGGAGAGGAGAGTCTTGGCCTGTGGGAGTAAAGTGGCTTCCCAGGCTGGGCCATTGGCTACCGCTGTGTTCCTGTTGCCAGTTCCTCCTGCCTATCTTGGTATTTCTTGTCAGGGAAGGGGAGTCTCAGGCTCACAATGAAAGTCAGTGCATCCATTGGGTGCTTATTGTTATGAGGGCTCTCCATCAACCCCCTTTGTTGGTGATGTCAGTCTTTCCTCATGTTTTCAGAGATACTCTTTAGAGCCAGAGGAAGAAGGAGCTTACCTGGACTGGCTTCTGTTGCTAGGTTTGGGGAGAAAAATGTCAGTTCTGGATGACCTGCCACTATGTTGTTCCTCAAGACTTGGAGTCGCAAACCAGGTTGCCTTTTCATACCACATTCCAGAACTCTCCTTTGGTTATCTCTTGCACAGTGTCCAGGGTTTATAGCTGTATTCAATGGGAAAAATAGAGAAAAATAGATCTATGCCATCTAGTCCATACCAAAAGCACAATGAATTTCCATAGAAACTGTGAGAAAATAAATGCTAAGCTGTTTTAGGCTTTGGGGTAATTTGTTATGCAGCAATAGATAATAATACAAATATTTTCCCTTTCAGAACCTTGACAAAGAAGCTTGAAGAGAGTTAGCATTAATTAGTTAGAAGTTCCATTTCTGCCCACTACTTGTCCTCAAATTATTTTTCATCTTTATGTTTCCATATGTAGGGATACACAGAGCAAGTTAAAACACTGATTCTCAAACTTTAGTATATGTCAGAATCAGCTAGAGAGGTTGTTAAAACACAGAATTCTGGGCCCCAGCCAAAAAGTTTCTGAATCAGTAGGTCTGCAGTGGACCCCAAAATTTGTATTTTAGGCAAGTTCATAAGTTAATGCTGATGGCTCAGGGATGGCCCTTTGAGAACCACTAAGACAAAGAATACAGGTTCTTGCACTGATAATTTAAGAATAAATAAAATTTTAAAATGCTGAGTTTTCCACTGCCTATTAGATATCTCTCTTTTGAATTCCCATAAGCACCTCAGGCTATAAAATTTCATAACTAAAGTCACTGTCTTCTCTTTCCGTCTCCCAACCTGCTCTATTCTTTAGCTCAGTGAAAGTCATCCTGATGTATCTAGTTCCCTCAATTAAAAAATCTCAGAATATCTCAGGCTGCTTCTTATCACTCATCTCGCATCCAGTCAGACACAGAAAATTTTTAATTCTCACCTAAATATTTCTAAACATAGTTTTTTCTCTTCATTTCTACATCCATACTTCAAGATCTTATGATTTCACAGCACTAACCTTCTAACAAACTTCTTGGCCTAAAGTGTCTCATTGTAGATACCTTATAGGGTGACCTTTCTCAACACAAATATGATTAAATCACTCCTCTATTTAGAAACCATCATTGACACCATAATGATTGCACTATAAAACTATCCAATCCCATGAAAATGGGGTCTGTGGATCATAACATTGTTGCTCACCTAAAGTTTCCAGGCTTTTTTCCCGTTTTTGCAATCAAGATGATATTCTCTTTGAGGGCAAGATTATATTTCATTCCTCTCTGAATTTCCACCTCTGTGTATAGTGCCTAACACATGGTACACTCTCAGCAAATGAGGCTGAATGAATCTGTTGATGGGCAAATAAGCTGCATTGTATGTATCAGTCATAGCAAACCACTCTAATTCCTGCACAAGATGAGCTGTTTTCTTCTTCTCTGCCTTTGGTCAATTTATTTTTACCTGCCAGACATAGTTTTTCCTTCTTCCATAAAGGGCAAGTTGTAATTCATTGAAGAGACCTAGTTCAAATATCTCTTCTTCTGTGACTACAAGAAATAATTTGGTTTCATATTTTTCAAATTGTGATGAGCAAACATGATAAGGAAGCAAGATGAAAGCAAGAGGACAAGATGCATAAGTAAGGTATTCAAAGACAGTACCTCTCCTTGTGTTTTAGCTCCCAACCCCCTGTACAGGCCTTGCTCCCCGGCCCAGCCAATCTCCCTGCTTGTGTACTTGAAGAAGCTGACTGTGCAAAAGCCTTACTGCCCAGAATCATCCAACAAATTCATGGAAATGAAAGAAGACCAGTGTGACTGAGGTGCAGGAAAACAAAAAGAGAAATACCCAAAAAAACTGGAGTAGTATTCAGAGATCAGACTCTTCAGGATCTTGAAATAGTGAAGAAATACAGCAGCGGTTTAGTCACATTCATATGTTTTAAATGTCTCTGTGTTACAGAAAAGATACAACCAATAGTTCAAAAATACTCGAGTTTTATAATTTTATCTTTATTGACCCTCAATAATATATTTCAAATATTAAATGCCTACTATATGTCATATATGAAAGAAGGAAAAGTCTTCGTTATCATCTCATTTCGAAAATTATTTCCACAATTGTGGTAGACATAATGGGCCAAAAAAATGGATAAATATTTAGTGAATAATAAAATTAACCCATTTAATAAATTATTATTAAACACTTATGGAGTATATAGCCATGAGCTAACTGTTTGTATATCTATATATTGGGGGAACAAAAGTTTTTAAAAACCTGAGTAAGCTAAACTATGTAGGCATATGTGAAAACCGAAGGAAATAGAAATGAAAATATTACAGTGGATAGAGTTATTTAAGAGAGAAAGGGAAATATATACAAAGTTAATTTAAAAATTAATTAACTCGAAGAGTTTTGAAAAAAAATCACAAGTGTTAATGGAGAATCTTTGCCCTAAATATAGCACTTAAGACAATAACATTTTAAATTTTGAAATTTTTCCATTGTAAGAGTTTGAAAAAATAGCTGAATTTTGTTTGGATTTTTTCTAAAGAAAGTACTTTTAAAGAAAATAGTACTTTTTTAGGTATGAACAGTTAGATTGGTAAGGTTAATTCTCAGTACTTTCTTTAATATTCTATTTCTAAAAAAAATTTTGTGCTACTGTAATGAATTTTAAAATACATGTATTAGGTGAGAATATTTATACTTTACCTCTTTTACAAGAGCTGAGGCACACAATTTTACTTTTTAGGTAAAATTACCAACATTTACAAAAGCAGGTCTACTGAATACTTGAGAAAGCAGAAAAATAAAATGTATTTTACAAGATCAAAGGAATAAAGTCTTTACCTAAATTTTAATATTAAAAAAGTGTGTGAGAGGGACAGAGAGATACAGAAAGAAGAATAAAGCTGAGAGCTCTTTTGTGGAGTGATGGTAAAAGAACTTTGAAATGACTCAGATCTGGTTTTGAATGAAATTCCTGTCTCTTTCTAGCTATGAGATTCTGAGAGAGTTATCTAACCTTTCTGAAGCAGCTTTAATAGTACTTACCTCATGCTCTTGGTGAGAGGGTTTGTATGATGGAAATGACTTACTGAGTACAGAACCTGGAACATGGTAGCTTATTATTACTACTGACGGTGAATTGGAAAAAATGGGACTTTTGGTCATTTATAAATACTAACCAATACCCTCTTCCCAAGACCATTCTAGTTAACTCTGGGGAACATTAAGACATTCCTAGCCAGGACATTGAACAATTGAGCAACTTTTTGGAGAATGAAACCATATATTACTATGCCCTAAATGTGGTTGCAGCCAACAACATCTTATCCCCAACGTCTAACTTGTTATAAAAATTATATAAACAAGCTGGTGAGAAATAGGTTAAAATTTCCATAACTTCTCCCTTTCAGATCTTTAAAAATTGAGCATCTTCTTGAAGAATGGGGTCACATCCTTAGATATCCAGAAGTAAACAAGGCCTGACATATGCTAAAATATAGAAACATTTTGGGGAGAAAAATAACTCATTCCTTCTTACAATCCCAGCTCCACTCCGTTTCAGTTTATCAATGTCCTTACTCCAATCCACCACATTTTTTTCAAGGAAGACTTAAGATAGCCAAGTATTCATATTTCATTATGGCTTTCAATGAAAAAATTGTTACAATATTGATGTCTATTCCCCAGAAATCAAATAGTTACATTTTTAATCACAAATAAACTATTTTTTAAATTACTGTTATGACCTTAACATGGAATTTTTATGTACCTGTGCTCTTCTTACATAAACTATTTAATATCATATTAAAAATTCATAGAAAATGACCTGGATTTTAAATTTCTATGTTTAACTATATCAGCTCATTCAACTTTTAATACAATTATTTCAGTCAAAGTTAATGTGAAATTTTCTGGAGCAAGCAAACCCACTGAGTTTAGTGTGAGACAAGAATCGTGAGGCAAATAATGGTTTCCCTAAAGCTGACAGTCTCGGGAGTGGCTTAATCCTGTCAATGGTCAAAGTGTCTTCTCAGAAATCCCACTGCTGTGTGCAAGGAACTCCCAAACAGAATGCCCTCAAGGTAACATTAATACCCAAATCCAGTTTCTATATTTTTTCCAACTAAATCCTCATATATTTTTTGGTTTCCACAGAGTAGCAAAATTGTTATAAAGTGTTAGGCAGATAGTTCAACTTGGAGGGGAAATAAACTCCATGTTTTCATTCTAAAATGGATATGTGTTTTTCTCACTAATTATTTCATTGTTATTATTTGGCTTGGTCAATTACTATGTATTTCATGACGATTTTTTCTAGGATAAATTGTTTTAACCCAAAGATTGTATCTTCTTTCTGAAAACAATTGAAAACTAGATTTTACTAAAGTGGTTTGGGGAGGAGAAGTTGTTGCAAATATCCGCGTTTTTGGTAGACTATTTTAAAAGACATATATGATGACTGTATTTAGTTAGCTTTCCAAATTTTATAATACTCTAAGTCATGATCTAAACAAAAAATAAAGGTTTCTGCAAATCACCTTACATGATACAGCAACATATAGATTGCATAATGACAAGATTTAATAATAATTAAGACTATTTCATTTTGAAAAGTTGCCTGAAGCTCATTTGAATATTATTTCAGTAGTAAATTGAGATAAGGTACAACCAGAATCCCAAGCATAAATTCAGGGTGACAGTTATTAATTGTCAAAATGAAGTGTTATGGCATTTTAAAATTAAGATTAACAATTTTGCCATCACACCAATCACCCTTGACACCTAAGACTGAACTGCTTCCCTGGTGGAACCAAGTTATGACAATACCAGCTCCTGTCTTGTGCTGAAAGTGGACATTTCAAAGGGCTGACAACTGATCCTCAGGAATCTAAAAGGAAATATCAAGTAGGTGTTACTTATCCACATGTGAGGCTTCCAGGAAGACCAAGGAAATTTGTAAGGCTCAATATTGCTGGAAATTCACTTAATGCACTCTGTGCTCCCCAGTGCCTAGGTAGGAATGATTTAGGGATACTTGCTGCCACGTCTTGATTTAGAACTAAGATCTTAATCACAATAAAACCCCCGCCTTGGCAGACCTTTCCTGTTATCATCATGTCGACCTCGGCAATAACAGGCGCTCAATTCCTCACAATTCTCACAGATCAGCCTTATGGCTTTTCTGGCCAGCCATTTCCCTTTTGGAATTTGCATTTAGACCAATTGGAGATGAGATCTGGTGCTTTGGGGAGCAGGTGCTAGGAGACCCAACAGAAAATGGAGCTGTGGAGAGCTGTAGAGCAGTGTAGGTTCAAGCAATCAATTTTATTGCAGGGCACTGTTTCTCCTGCTATTAACAGCTGCTCAGAGGATAGCGGGGAAGCTACCCTGCTGAGCAGATTTCAGGCCAAGGATGGAAAATCCACCTCATTTCCAGGCTGAAGGGTCCCACATTAAAAGACCATAAAACTAAAGTCATTTAAATAGTAGCTCCAGGGGCACATTAACTTTGTCTTCTTACAAAATGCCTGTTAATATAGATCTCAAAGACAATTTGCTTGTCACTTTAACATCCGACACGACATAGCAGATTTTTAATTTGTTTTCCTGCTTGAGACATTTGAGTTTACTGATACACACGTACAAGCTTGAGCAGATGAAGAGAAAGAACATGCCATTGCCATTTAGACATGTGGAAATCACTGTCAACATAAATCAAACACTGGTGACTTGAAAACTTTATGAAGCGTTTAAGGCACTGAAATGGACTTTTGATCATTAATGTTGGATAAAAAAAATTTATTGCCACACATATTGCACAAACTTTGTGAGGCTTTGAAATTTCTGGATTGCTGACTTTGGAAGGTTTCTGTCCTAGAGCAATGCCTTACAGGAAGAAAGTTGGGATAAAAATTGGTCTTTGAGAAGTCCACTGAGTTAGATGGCTGAACGTGTAACTACTTGTGAGTGTGTTACAGTCTTCACATAAACGCACTGACACATTCAAGGACTGACTGTTCCTGCTGCTGTCACTTAGATATTCCCTTGGGAGATGAAGTTTCTGGGTGCCATACTGTAACTGTAAACTACTTGGGAGAAGAGGAGAGAGTGGGATTTAGAAATGTGTCTGGCAGCTCAGGGATCTGGTTTGAATGCCAAGTAGCAGCTGAAATAACTGTATAATATCTTTACATTCCCAGGGGAGAAGGGTTTAAAACAACAACACAAAAAAGACATCCAGGTTCCTGTCTACATTTTTTTGAAAGTAGATAATGCCAATGCTTCTCGACAAGATCATTATTTTGAGCTTTAAAAATAATATATAAAAATACTTTAAACACAGGGTAGATTGAAAGACTGAATTTTCAATCAGAATGTCTGTCTAAATGGAACTATATAAATCTGGCCATGTACCTTGGAAGCTATTAATGTTATATCCAAAGTATACTGTGATATATAAAATACCAGGGTTGTTTTATTCAATTGTTATAATACCTATGGTGCGCAGACATGATGTAGGCAAATTTTATACAGGATTTTTTTGTGTGTCCAAAATATGAAAATACTAGCATTATTTTATTTTGAGCAATCATCATTTTTATTAAATTGTTGAAGTCATCAACATTAGATATTTAAACAGAAAACTGTCTGGAAGATCAATAAAACACTTCATCAATTACTTGAAATATAAGATTAAATGGCAATTATAAATTGCAGGATACTGTAATATAATATTTATTGACATTTTAAAATTAAGAAAAGTTAAAGTTAGGGGTTATCTTTTAAAAACAATTTCAATTACTGATAGACCTGGAAATTTATGTGATACCTGGAGATGAAATTTTTCCATTTTTTTAAGTTTTTTGTTTCTTTATTGTGATGTAAACTGATTTGCCTGAGTAGGATTTAAACAATTTGCCTTAGTGGAAACTTAGTAACTTCATTGTGAAGAAAATCAAGAAAATTATTTTAATACACACTCTCCTTTCTGGTTTGGGTCAGCAATTAGAACAGCCAACAGAGGCTCCCTCAGTTTTAAGAAAACATATCAGTTTTTGACTAAAGTCAGAGCATCCTATTTAGGGAGCGTCTCTGGAAAGCAATCTGATTTGATGTCTTAGGGCAAATCAATAGTTAAAAGATCTTGCCTCTGATTGTGCCTGGGGGCTTATGCCATAAAGGGTGAGTCAGCATTCATTCTTCTACCCTGGCCAGCTGCCCTTGTCCTTACTTTCTTTTATATCTGCCTGTGTCTGATTCCTATAGCAAGACAGCAGCTGTCGGAGTGTCTTCCTGAAGATGCTTAAGCCTCAAGCCTGAAGCTTCACAGAAAAGGAAATACTAATTTATAAACATCATCACCCTTCAATCACCTTGTGACTGAGTCATGAAGAAAACCCAAAGTGATTTGTAAACACACCAGCATACAGAAGTGTTCCCTATTTCACACCTTTTGTTCCATTTTAAGAAAGAGCAGGGTCCAGATGCTTATGTAATTGCCACCTTAACCCCACACATTTTGAAAATTACGAAGAGTAAATGTGGAAAAGAAAAACACTTGGGTAGGTATGATGTTTACCATATGTAACAAATTTCAAGTACTTTTCATCAAACATTAAAATATTCCAGAAATTCCAACATTTTGGCCTCGAAAATGCCTCCTCTATATTGACTCCCATACCTGGAAAACCATGCATTTTCCATTCCTTGTCTTCATTAGTTTGAAAAATATAGTCCAGAGGGATTTGGTGGAAAACCTGAGACTCTGAGGCAGATAGTAATAAGTTTCTTTTTACTAAATTAGCACAATCATTTAGACTCACATACCACAAACACATTATTCTGCAAACAGCAGGTACTTAGTTAATGCATATTTTATTTAATTTAATTCACTGCTAAATGTCATAGGAATAACATACTTGATCATTGTCATTCTACATCCCTCAAGAATATACTCATTGAAGTTTAAATTAAAGATCCATATTTTTTACAAGGAAAAATTATGAAACAACCAACAAATGTGAAATTGTATCATAAACAATAAAGACCATCATAAATGATTTCATATACGACACTGAAATGCATAAATAAGAACCCATGCAGAGTGACTTCAAGGTTCCCAAAACTCATGTAATCCCCCAAGTATGTCCCTAATAGCTTTACCCTCTACCAGAAATATCTGCCATTGTTCTAATTTCCATTATTAAATGTATCACATTTTCAGAGAGCTCTTGTCTAAATGGAAATACATTATGCTGAACATGTAGTACATTATGTTGTGTGCGCAGTTTATCATTTTAGCCTTCATTATTTCACTAGGTGGGTTAGATTTTTTAGCTTTCCACCCTAAGTTGGCAACAGAAAACAGATAACAAGATAAGGAGTTTCTGAAGAGAGTGAGTGTAGTTTTGGCAAAGCTTTAAACACCGTGTACATTATAAATAAATAGCATAAATAATCAGGATGGTAGAGGGAGATGCCCTGGGCAATCAGGAGGGCTAGCTCATGAGGATAATGAATGCCTGTTAGAAGTTATTCAGGAAAAGGACAACTACAAAAACAAGTTTTCTGGAATGCCATTTTTTTCAGCATGTTAGCCATGATGTGAAGTCACTGATAGGCCTAATGGCATAGTACGTAATTAAAGATTTCAAGCATACTTTAATGCACTTCAGCAAAGTCAAAAAAGAAACACTCAAAAGGCACCACAATTTGAAATCGGGAAAAAGAAGGGTATGCAAAATAGAAAGAAAAAGATTCCAAAGGCCCAGGTCAGAAAACTTGTAAATGGATAACTTAAACCAGGAAAAATGAGACAATAAGGGGGAAAAAACCATGTTAAGAAATGAATAGTATGTGGTCTACAATGGTAATATTGAACTGGAATTGCCAATGACCTGAAGACTATCAAATGAAATAAGTCCATGACTTCTTTTTTTTTTTTTTAATATATTTTTTATTTTTTTGAAGATACTTAAATTACATAAAAGTTACATTAAAAAATATAGGGATTCCCATATGCCCCGCCCCCCCCATCTCCCACATTTTCCCACATAAACAACATTCTTCATTAGTGTGGTACATTCATTGCAATTGATAAACGCATTTTGGGACATTGCCACTGATCGTGGATTATAGTTGCATTGTAGTCTACACTCTCTCCCACACAATTCTGTAGGTTAAGTCCATGACTTCTTGACAGCCTTGAGCAATGGATAGCAGAACAAGCTACCTGAATTATAACTATGAATAATCTGTTTATTTTCAAAGTTATCATTAGCAAATAAAGATTAAAAAAAAACTTATTTAGGCTTTTTATTTTTCAGAAAGACCACTCAAAATGAGTGAATAAATTAAATAATAACCTACTTTTAAAACATACAGCTGTATTATGTACTTAGCACATGCAGTTCCTCAAACTAGGCTGACATTAAGTACAGTTGAGAAAAGTATTAATTTTAATATATAAGTGAGCATGGTTGGTAACATTCCCATACCATATATTTTTTTTTTTTTTGCAAGTTCTTGCATTTGTAATTTTTTTTTTTTTTGAAAGTGAAGGGATGTGATTTATTTTTTTTTCTTTTTTAATTTTTTTTTT
>JAQZBX010068344.1:0-15775 GCA_029593785.1 Cabassous unicinctus | reverse complement strand
AAAACCCTATCAGATATATGGTTTCCAAATATTTTCTCCCTTTCTGTCAGTTATCTTTTCACTTTTTTAATGTCCTTTGATGTTATAAAATTTTTAATTTTGATAAAGTCCAATTTAGTTTTTGTTCTTGTTCAGGCTTTTGGTGTCATATCTAAGAATTCATTGCTTAATTCAAGATCCTGAAGGTTTTCTCCTATGTTTTCTTCTAAGAGTTTTATGGATTTAGCTTTCATAATTAGGTCACGAATCCATTTGGGAGTTATTATTTCTATATAGTTTGAGGATGGGGGAGCAATTTCAATTGTTTGCACGTGGCTACCCAGTTTTCCCAGCACCATTTGTAGAAGAGACTATTCTTACCACTGACAGAGGACTTGGTACCCTTGCTGGAAATCAATTGGCCACAGATGTTAAGGGTTTATTTATCTCTGCACTCTCATTTCTATTCCATTGGTTCATATCTATCCTTATGCTGGTACTGTACCTTTTTTTTTTTTTCTTTCTGAGGTACTGGGGCCGGGAATTGAACCTGGGACCTCGTACGTGGGAAGCTGGCGCTCAACCATTGAGCCACAGCAGCTCCCCTGAGTTGGTTTTTTCACTTGTTTTTTTTTTTTAAGTAGGCACTGGGAATGGAACCTGGGACCTCCTGTGTGGGAAGCAGGTGCTCAACCGCTTGAGCCATATCTGCTCCTACTATACTGTTTTAATTACTGTAGCTTTGTAGTAAAAGTCCTGAAATTCGGATGTGTAAGTCCTCCAACTTTGCTCTTTTTTTTCAAGATGGTTTTGGCAACTCAGGGCCCCTTGCAATTCTGTATAAATTTGAGGGTTGATTTTTTTCCATTTCTGTAAAAAAGGCTGATAGTTTTGATTGGGATTGCACTGAATATGTAGATTGCTCTGGGTAATATAGACATCTTAACAGTATTAAGTCTTCCATTGAACAAGGGATGACTTTCCATTTATTTAGGTCTTAAAATTTCTTCCAGCAATGCTTTGTACTTTTCAGTGTAAAGGTATTTTACAACTTCGGTTAAGTTTTTTTTTTTTTTTAACAGTGATAGCAAATTAATTTATTTAGTACTTTTTCCATTCCACATCATCAGGAGGATTGACTTCAACTTTCCTTTTACCTACATCAGACCAGTTAGTACTCAAGATTGTGTGACCACAGAGTCCATAAATGATTTGTTCATGGCACATTTCACTTCATCAGAACCATCTGAATAGATTTGCTGAAACAAGTTGTTTAATGCTGCATCTCCCTCCAACTTCTCATTCTTTTCTTCTTTTTTGCTCTTGCCAATCAATTTATACCGATTTCTTGTGTAATGAGATGATGGACATATGTTCTTTATATCTATTATGAACTGTTTTGGCTTAGGTATATCTCCTTCTCCCTCCAGCTTTTCCCAACTCACAGCCTCTGGCTTTTTCATTTTAATTTCACTCTTTGTAGAAGGTACTTTTAGGTGTATTCTGTTCTGACATGATACGATGAAAAAGACTCAGCTTCAAATTGTAATCCTCTCCAAGGAAGTTTCACCAAAGCAAAAAACTTTTTCTGAAAACTCCACATGTACATCATTCTTCTACCATAAGTGTTAATGATCACATGAGATTCTGTTTGCTATCAGTCATATTTGATTTTTGACTGATGAGTCTGCTGGGATGGAGACACCTCAGATTCTGATCCATTTTCAGCTTCCTGACACCTTTTAACTCAGATAATGAAATTAGTATCCACACCACTTAATTTCTGTCCCTATGTAAACCTAAGACTCTAGAGCAGCAGCATAGTTTTTTTTCTTTCATGGTATTCACATATCCCTTTCCTCAGCATAGCAGTGGAATTATTTAGATTGAGTTAGAGAGGTTTGTTTGCATCAGGAACAGCATAGTAATTCCCAAGAAGAATGTGACAATAAGCTCTTTGACAATTATACTGTGGATCATCTGGTTTTTGTTCCAAAGCCTTAGTCAGCTCCATTAATGCTGCCAGGGGGTCCTTGTCAATCAGCGCATCTGAGAGGCTCCAGAAAAAGCCTCTGGGGTGTTGCAGGTCCTGCTGCAGCCGCCACCATCTGTAATAATCAGAGAGCCACTGCTGGAGCTCCTTCTACAAGGTTACCAGCTCCACTGCTGCCCACGTGGGAAACTTCTAGAGAAACACCAACAGAGCTTCTGTTCTAAGCAGCCAACAAGCAGCCATGTAGTGTGCAGCTGTGGAGGCTGGGAAGTGGAAGACCAATTCCTCCAAGCCCATCCCATGGCCCCCCTGTGACCAAAGTACACCCAGTCACCACCCCTCGCAGCTACGGTTAACGGAATAGCCTAGGTTAACAGAATAGCCTAGGGTTCCCAGTATTTTTCCGCCGTGTGCCTGCCTGCCCTCCTTAACAGAGCCTTCAGGCACCGTACATTAAAAAGCACTTTTGTAACATACCATTATCCCTCAGAAATGTGGGGTGTCTGGGGTCCGTTTGTATAACTACAAATAATACTAGCTACTTGGAGCACCATTTCTGCCACTGTTCTTAATCATGGCTGCTGCTGGCAGCTGGTTAAGTTTACTTCAGATATTTGATTCCTTCAGTTGCTATTATAACTAGAACTGTTTTCTGATTTCCTTTTCACAATGTTCACTGCTAGTGTATAGAAACAGCTGATTTTTGTGTGATCTTGTATCCACAAATTTGCTGAATTCAATTATAAGCTCTTATAATTTTACTGTGAATTCTTTGGGATTTTCTACATATACGATCATGTCATCTACAAATATTTTCTTCTTCCTTATCTGGATCCTTTGTACTTCTTTTTTTTTCTTTCAGGTTTTTATTTACTTATAAGAGTTTCTGACTCAAAGTCTATTATTTTATCTGATATTAGTATAGCCAACCCTGTTGTCTTTTAATTACTATACACATGGATTTTTTTTTTCTCCCCATCCTTTTACTTTCAAGCTGTTTCTTGATCTGAGGTGAGTGACTTATAAACAGCATAGAGCTGGGTCATGCTTTTTTTTTAACCCATTCTGTCGATCTCTGACTTCTGATTGGAGAGTTTAATCTATTTAAAGTAAATGCTGATAAAGCAAGACTTGCTTCTGCCATTTTGCTATTTGGCTTTTGTAAGTCATATTCTTTTTTTGTTCCTCATTTCTTCCATTACTGCCTACTTTTGTGTTTAGCTGATCTTCTGTAGTGAAGAATTGAGAATCCCTTCTCATTTTTGTGTGTATATTTTTTTAGATAGTTTCTTTGTAGTTACCGTATGGCTTCAACTTAAGATCCTAAATCTAAAACAATCTTGTTTGATTTGATAATTTAACCTCAACCACTAATATATAAACTATGTTCCTATGCCCCTCCATAACTCCATCTTTATGTTGTTCTTGTAAAAAAAATTACATCTTTATATATTGCGTGCTCCAAACCATGTATTTATACTACTATTAAGCATTTATATTTTAGATAATGTAAGAAGTAAAAAGAAAAGTTACAAACCAAAGACACCATATTACTGGCATTTCTAATTACCCATGTAGTTATGTTTCTTGTGGATCTTTATTTCTTCATATATCTTTGAGTTAGTGCTAGTAACTATTGTCTTTTCCTTTCAAACTGCAGAACTCCCTCTAGCATTTCTTGTAGGGCAGGTCTAGTGGTGATGAACTCCCCAAGCTTTTGTGTATTTGGGAATGTTTTGTGTTCTCCCTCATTTTTGAAAGACAGTTCGGCCGGATATAGAATTCCTGACAATTTTTTTCCTTTCAGCACTTTAAATATGCCATCTCATTGCCTACTTATCTCCATAGATAGTTTCTGATGAGAAATGAGCACCTGCTCTTATTGAGGTTCTCTTGTACATGATGCGTTGCTTCCTCCTGCTGCTTTTAGAATTCCCTCTCTTTGGCATTTGACAGTTTATCATGTGTTTTGGTGTGGACCTCTTTGAGTTTATTCTATGTGGAGTCCATTGACCTTCTCTGATGTGTATATTCATGTCTTTCATCATATTTGGGGAAGTGCTAGCCATTATCTCTTCAATTATTCTTTCTGCTCCTTTCTCTCCCTTACTTCTGCAATTCCCATATGTGTACTCTCCTACTGTTACACTTGAAGGTGTCCCACAGATCTCCTGGGCTTTGTGCATTTTTCTTCATTATTTATTTCTGCTCCTCAAAATGGATAATTTCAATTGTCCTCTCTTCGAGTTCTCTGATTCTTTCTTCTGCCAGTTCCAATCTGCTGAACCCATCCAGGGAATTTTATTTCAGTTGTACTTTTTAGCACCAGCTTTTATGTTTGGTTCCTTTTTATAATTTCTATCTATCAAAATTCTCATTTTGTTCAAATATCATTTTCTTACTTTCCTTTAGCTTTTGGTTCATGATTTTCTTTAGCTCTTTTAGTATAAAAGATAGTTTTTCAAAAATCTCTGGTAAACAAATGTCTGTGTTTCCTGATCGATGACTTCTGTTGCTTTTTAGTTGCTTTCTTGAATAGGTCATCTTTCCCTGTTTCTTTGTATGCTTTCTGACTTTTTTGTTGAAATCTGGACATTTGAATATTTTAATAAGTTAACTTTGGAAATCAGACTCTCCTCTTTACTCAGGCTTTCTATTTCTTCCCCTTATTTTATTAAAAGGTTATAGTAGTCTATTCGTGTAGTGATTTTTCCAAAATAGTCATGCAAAGACTGTATCCCTTGACGTGTTAAGTCACTGATGTCTTTGATTCTTTAGCTTATATTCACTGAGTTTTGATAAGGTTTTCTTGAATCCTAGTAGCTAATGAGAGAGAGAGAGAGAGAGAGAGAGAGAGAGAGAGAGAGAGAGAGAGAGAGAGAGAACGCGCACACCTTTCATAGTTTTTGTACATTGGCTCAGTACTGGTGCTCTCCTTCAGCACTTATCCAGCCTTAGAATAAGCGTAAAAAACAGCTGAGGTGAAAGACCCATCAGGTATTTTTGGAGCATAAGTCTTACCCCGGGCATGTATACACAGCCTTTTGAATTCCCACTGAATGCCTCACTTTTCCCAAGAGAATGCAAACTTTCCTCCCATCACTGGGATATTTTACATATCAACCAGTAATCCTTTGCCCCAAGCAGCTGTGGTGTGAATGGTTTCTCATGGTGTTTTAGCCACCCTGCCAGCTATTTCGACATCCAGAGTAAGTTTTGGGATAGGCAAGACAGAGACAAGCACCTTGGATTAGTCCTTCAGGCTGCCACCAGACAGGTTGGAACAGACATACATATACCTCGATATTCAAATAATGGTTGCTTTGTTCCCTCTGGAACCTGGGACCAGGGACCCATCCTGGGAGCGCAAGCTGGCATCACACCAAGCTGGGGAGGGGGTGGGGGAAGGGTTAGTAAAGGTGCTATGACGTTTTCCCATCACTTTTAAGTTGCCTTTTTCTTGATTCTGCTCAGTTACTGTAGCCCTTTGACTATTTTCCAGGGTTCTGAAAAAGTTGATTCTACCAGTTTCTGCTTGTTTTCTCTATTTCTTTGGGGACAGGATTCTGGAGGTTTTACTCTGCCATCTTGCTGATCTCCCCAAGGCCTATAAATTTTTAAGTCTATGACTGAATATTCTCCCTTCAACAATAAATGTTGCTCT
Source organism: Cabassous unicinctus (assembly GCA_029593785.1). NCBI lineage: Eukaryota > Metazoa > Chordata > Mammalia > Cingulata > Chlamyphoridae > Cabassous > Cabassous unicinctus. The sequence continues at coordinate 10,139 of JAQZBX010068344.1, read as the reverse complement.
GTAATTACAATGTAGTTTTCACATATGAATTTGGAAAGTATAATCACTAACAATTTCATATCATGAATCTAAGGCCCATGTATATAGAACATGTTGCATGAGCTTATTAACAGAGTAAATGTAAGAATTTATCCTGTAAGAAACAGAGTTCCAACTTTAATATAAGCTTTCCTTGTTAAAAAGCAATAGATGCAGATTATTAAATTGGCCTTGTGCACAGGCTTGAAAACAATCCTAAAATTTCCACAAGTCTTCAAACATTCTCCATATATGCCTTGCACTGAATCTGAGAATATACAAGTAAAAAGTGTAGTTTCAGTTTCATTAAAATTACTGCCCCCAGACATGTAATCTGTTTAGGTCAGATCAGTTTCTTTCAAACCCTACACTGCTGTCTGTGTTGATTTGCTTTGTTAAACTATATCCAAGCTACCCAAATATAATGAAACAATGCTCTTTGAGGACAAAGCAAATATTCAACACTTAGCACAAAAGCGTACCCAATTAAACTCTCCATTCACCTCCAAATGAAAATACCGGATCACTTGGGTTTGGATGATTTCAATATGCCTTTTTTCCTTACCACTCTATCCACTGTCAAATCACTATAAAAGCAATATTAACTTTCTGATTTTTTTGTAAAAGTATTTAATGTAAGAATATAACCTCTGACCATTTAGTATACGTCTAAAATTACTTTTTTACTTTTCAGGTTTTATAGACTGGAATAAGACAATACACTGCAAGTTGAAAAATGACAGAATCAAGGCAGCTTGCACATAATTGTATAAGAACTTTTAACTTTAAGAAACTTAACATAAAACACCCAGATTTCCAAATCAGAAAACTTTTCAAGGGAAATATGAAGGTATCTATGGCTTATTAAAAAAAAAAAAAAAAAATTACATTCTTTTACATAACTAAGGTCTAAGGGAATTTTAAAATGATTCAATTTACAAAAAGTCTGTATTAAGACCAGAATGTATATAATTGAATATCTGATACTGATTATTTCTTGGATCTTGCTTAGCTAACACTCTTATAGCCCAAGTACATGCTACTTAATAGCCTATCTGAAGCTCTAACTAAAAAAGCATGGTAGCAGTATGTAGTACAGGTGCATTTTTGACAGAGTATACTTAAACTTACTCCAAATTAAGTCTTGGCTTCCTCTAAACCAAGAACATGCCAGCAGAATGTGGAGACTACACAACTCTTATCTCCTCCACATGTAAATTACTGTACTGAGAGGAGGGGAAGATGAAGAGAGAGAGAGAGTGTGTATATACGTGTATATATATATCAATTTAAAACTAACATTTATTTACTGACTGCAAACATGTCAGTGAAATATTATTTAAAAATGAAAGTTATGATTATTTTAAAAACTTAGAAAAATGAAACAAAAAATTACCCATAATTTCTCTGAAGAGACAAAGACTAATCTGATGCACAGTCATCCAATATTATATATAAGTGTGTGTATATAAATAATATTTATTTGTTTAAACTAATGATACATTTGAAATACTGCAGTACACTTGGTAAGTAAGTTTAAGGAACTCAGTTTAAAAGTATACTTAAATTTACTCAACACTTAAATTTACTCAATACCTATTTTACTGCTTATATTTTTCATGCAATAATAAATAGAGTTTAATATTTTAAAAATAGATCAGATTGTGTGCAATGGTAATAAAGTCATACTATTTGGTTGCAAGAAAAATAAATCTGGAAGTACAAAATGTGATTTCAACAAGTATTTCAGTATAGATTTTTACTTTAGTAAAGTATACTCTAGTAAAGTATACTTTACTAGAGTAAAATATACTTTACTAGAGTATGAAACTTTACTTTTAAAAGACAACAGAGAAGAATTTTACATAAAAAGAATATACTCATTTTATTCTCTAATGATGCATCATTATTTAACATTTCTTACTTCTTTTGTACTAAGCAATTAGAACCATGAAGCATGTACTTAAAAAAGCATTCATAAGTATTACTATAATGTTCAAATTTAGTTTCACTATAATTCTCAATATTCTGCTTGCCCCTGATAAAGGACTCAAGATTTATCAGTCCATGAATGTGGGGGTTTTTAAATCAGTACGTAAATATTACACAACAAACAAAAATAAAAAATTTCACACTACCCATCCCCCAAGGCTTAACTATTTTCTATATGCTTTATAAAATGGGTTTATGGTGAAAGTAAACTATAATTTTTAAGAAAACCAATCTTGCTAAAAGCCATGATAACTGCACAATAATTACCTGGACTAGGAATCTGGTCACGATACTTTGGAACCTCATCATTCAGAGTCTGAAGCATAACCCACATTGTGAATGTGAAGAGTGCAGCCAGGAAGCCATAGAAGACTAGGTAGAAGAGCAAGATCAAACCTGTAAAAGAATATAAAACTTATGAAATCTGGAGATACACACATATGCACATGCAAATCTGTGTATGTTTAACCAGGTTATAAAACAAACCCATCATTGCAAGGCTATGATTCCAAGCTTTGCCATGCACATAGCCAAATATCCCCATATCGAGAATACATGAATTTGCCCAAGCAAGGGGATATTTCAGCAGGCAGCATCCATCCCTACGCCAGATCCCTCCTCTCCTCTCGTACTTTTCAGTACAAGTAGCTTCCACAGTTCATACTATGGCTTAAAGTGAGAACTTTAAAATTCCAGCACACAGGGCAGTGTTTCCCAAAATGGAGTTGATGCCCTTTAGAAGATGAAAGTTGATTTTAGATGGGACAAAACTCCCAATATTTACATGTTCAAGTAGCAAGTAGAAAAGGATTAGTGTATCAAATCCCTATGTCACAGACAGTAACTGCATAAGTAAGTTTTAAAAGTGAGTTAATATAAAGAATAATAATCAGGAAGCGAGCAGATAAAGCAAAAATCATGAAGATGATACTAACGAAAAATGTTTAGGAAGCACTGGTTGAGTAGAAGGCTCATAAAAGAGTGAAGAGTAGACAAGATCAGAAATAAGCACCCAATTGGACTTCATAGATCTACTGCTAGGCACAAAGCAAGATTTTACAGACACAAGTTTTATTATCAAGGGCTTAATATTATTTTCTTCACAATTCAGAAATGCTAAGATAGAACTATCTTGGCCCAATGATTTAGTTTGGGAATACCTCAAGTCAATTAATTTTCTCAAATGTCTATAGTCAAAGTCAAAATTACGAATTCAGAAGTGGTTATCACCAGGATTATAATATATTGCTGAAGTCACTTATTTGTATTTAAATGTTTTAAAAATTGATTAAAGGTAAATAAACCCCAGATACAACAATAGTGAAGAAAATTTAATTCTCCAGAGTTGCATTAATATTAGCTTCATAACCAGCCTTAGTAACCTGTTTTTGATTGCCTGACTATTCCTAGCAGGGGTTCCTAACCTGGAATATATGGACCTTTACCTTCTCCTCCAAAGATTAGAGTCAGAGGGTTTCTAAAATTTCTGTAATAATTATTTCTGTATGTATTCAATTTTTTTCTGTGGAATGGCTCCACTTCTAATTCAGATTCTCAAAATACTACAAGATCCCAAAACAGATTGCACCAAAAGCTGGGTAACCTTTTATTTCTCAATTGCAGACCAGGAAACCGTTCCCCCTCTTCTTGTCTCCCTCAAGTTAAGAGGAAATAACTAAAGAAACTTTATCTTAATTTAGACTAGTATGTCTACCACCCCAACCCCCCATCCCCAATTACCAGAAGGGCAAAAAAGGGAGCGAGAGGACAGAAAGAAGAAAGGAAGACAGGATTTCACCTTCAGACAGCATCACTTCCCTACCATGTACTGCGATCCTGTTGCAGAAAAAGAAAAAGAAAAAGAAGACTAGTCTCAAAAAAGTGATCAATTTACTACAGAGAAAATGAAAACACATGCAAAGTCCACAGGCCAGTTTAATGAGGTATAGGAGAAAAATGATTCTAAGATCTAGATGTCTGTATGAACCAAGACAAGGGATAAAATCCTCTACACAGTAGGTCAAAGTCAGCAAATACACAGTAAGGAGGGGTGAATGTGTTCCCAAAAAACTTCCTTTACAAAGACAGGCTGAGTAGGCCATAGGAGAGTACTCACCTGTGCAGTACACAATAAACTGAATTATATATATATATATATATATAAAAATAAAAATATATATATATTTAGTAAAGAAGTTTGAGAATCCATTTTCAACATTTTGATTTTAAATTTCCAGGAAAAATAATGTAAATGAAATGTGTAACAGTTACAAAAGCAAATAAATATAACTTGCAGATGGAGTTTGCTGGTGGGTTTAACACAATGATGGAGATAAAATTGGGGGCACCCTTGTTGAGTAAGGTTGGTACCTTAATGGATAATGTATTTGGAATCTGTTTAGTGTGCCATGTCTGCCACAGTGCTACTTAACATAAGCAGGAAACAAATTGAACCTAAATAGTGCTTACCATATTATTAACATTCCCTAATTTTAAATCCTTTAAGAATTTCATTAAGTCATTAACCAACTAAAGAACTAAGGGATTTAAATTCTGAACAAACATTAGTATTTTAAATAGTCTGGATGAAGAACGATAACCAAAAATGTCTACAAAATAAATATCAAAAAGTTTAATGCTATAATTGGCACTTTTGTATCATCACATTGTCATTCTAGCAAATAGTATGGAAACTGCAAAAAAAAGTATTACTTTTATACTCTCACTCTGAGAGCTAAGGGCATACAAAAGAGGAACGCGATCAAATGCATAACAACACCTGCCCCTCTGAAACACTGGAATCAACTCTGCTCCCCTGTTCATTAATATTCACTGAAAAGGCTTAAAAATAATCCTTAAAAATTAATCCTTAAAAAAAATCATGCTTAAAAATAATCCTTAAAAATATAATCTTTTATTAAAATTGTGGTAAGATATATACATTAAAAAAGTGGCCATTTTAGCTATTTGTAAGTATACAGGTTCAGTGGCATTAATTACATTTACAATGTTATCCTACCATCAAACCATGTGTTAGCAAAACTTATTCATCATTAAAACAGAAACTCTTTACCCATTGAGCAATAAACCCCCATTCCTCTTGCCCCAGGAACCTCCAACCTACATTCTGTCTCTATGAATTTGCTTATTTAAGGTATTTCATATATGTGGAATCATAAATATTTGTCCTTCTGTGTCTTGCTTATTTCACTTAGCAAAATGTTTCCAAGGTTCATCCATGCTGTAGTATGTATCAGAACTTCATTCTTTTTCATAGCTGAATAGCACTCCAACGTATGTATATGCCACATTTTGCTTCTTCATTATCTGTTGACTGTTTCCACTTTTTGGCTATTATGAATAATGCTGCTATGATGTATATCTATTTTAGTGCCTACTTTCAAGTCTTTGGGGTATATAGTTAGGAGGTGGAACTGCTGGCTCATATGGTATTTTCTTCTTTTTTTTCCACTTGAGGTAAAATAGCCATTTAATGAAATGCAGATTTTAAGAGTACAATTCAGTGAATTTTAACAAATGCACTAACTCAAACCCCTATCAAAATAAGAGCATTACTATCACTGCAAAAAATTCCCTCCTGTAATTCATATGGTAATTCTAAGTTTAACTTTTTGAGGACCTGCCACACTGCTTTCCACAGCAGCTCTACCATTTTACTTTCCCACCAGCAAAGTACAAGGATTCCAATTCCTCAACATTCTCACTGACACTTGTTATTTTGTTTGCTTTTTAAAAACTAAAATAATAGCCATCCTAGTAGGTGTGAAGTGGTATCTCATGCAGTTTTTGTTTGTATTTCCGCAATGACTAATGATATTGAGCATCTTTTCATGTGTTTATTGGCCATTTGTAGATCTTCTTTGAAGAATTGTCTATTCAAGTCCTTTGCTCATTTTTTCTTTGGATTGTTTATCTTTGTGTTAAGTTATAGATGTTCTTTATATATTCCAGATATTAAACCCCTATCAGGGAGCGGATATGGCTCAAGCGGTTGAATGCCTGCTTCCCACATGGGAAGTCCCACTCAGGTTCAGTCCCTGATGCCTCTTAAAAACAAAACAAAACAAAAAAATAACAAACAAATGGGAAAAAAACAAACAAAAAACAAAAACTCAGGGTAGCTGATGTGGCTCAGTGGTTGAGTGCTGGCTTCCCACATACAAGGTCCCGGGTTCAATCCCTGGCCCCGATACCCCAACAACAACAAAAAAAGACAAAAACAAGAACAAAATTACCTCTATCAGATACACAGTTCCAAATATTTTCTACCATATACATATATAGCTTATCTTTTCACTTTCTTGATAATGTCCTTTGATGCATAAAAGTTTTAACTTTGATGAAATCCAATCTCTTTAAATTATTTTTTAATTTTTTGCATCTCATTATTTATTTATACGTTTAAAGCTCTTGCACTAGGTTTTTACAAGCTGGTGAACACTGACAAATTATTTCTCCCACAGAACTATAAACATACATACCCAGACAATATAAATATATGGTTGAACTAATGTTAATAAACATCACCAATTTATCAATTACAGAATAAAACAAATTATCAAGTATCCAAATATTAAGTTACACAGCTCAAATGGCATATAAAATATTACATGTCTGCTGAATTCTTTAGCAGAAACCTTCTTTTTTCTCAAGAGGTTGGGAAGAGAAGGAAAAAAAAATCACACTTCAAAAAAAAATATCTGGTAAACAACTTCCAATAGATATGGAAAAAATTAAAAGAATTTCAGAAATTTTATGATTAAGAATTATTGTAGCTACCATAACAAAGCATCTCTACCTTTAAAAAAATATTTACTAAATTAAAAGAGCATATTTTACATGTTCTGCATAAGACAAAAGCAACATTTTACTAAAAATATTTACTAGTCCCCTTCCATTCATTTGCCAGGCCCTCCCAGTTAAGATGCACCCCAAAATGCAAACATTAAATTAACTGTAAGGCCTTTTTTTTTTTTGTCTGGAGACAAAAAATAGGGTTACAAAAGAATTTTTAAAAAATTGAATACAGAAATGATGTATAGAAACTGAAGTCTACTTCAATATATTCAACTTGAAATTCTCAGTGTTTTGCATATGAAGTTGTGAGTAATGGCAAATGAAATGAATCTCCTAACAAGAGGCAGCGATTCTCATTGAGATTCAATCCAGTAACACTGAGGCAATATAAAGAAGTGCACTGAGGTTTACCCCATCCAGGTTTGAACTCTTGTAAAATGCTCTGCGGATTTCAATTCAACACTTCTGTGTCCAGTTTAAACTCTTATGGGAGTTTCTTGATGGAGTAGTAACGAGTTCTACAGTTTACTTGTCTGCATAGAGGTCGTGTTGTGTTGGCAGTAATCTCCACTGCCCTTCAGAAACTCCATAACTGTGTGACCAACACCACAGAACTAAGGAATATGTTTACTCATTGAAGATTGTGGCCCAGTCATAAAGCTAGTCCCCAGGTGGTGGCAGCAGAGATGGTGGTACCAGGCTCTACCATGCAGTCCAATTTCTTTTTTCTTCTGTTGCTTGTGCTTTTGGTGTCATATCCATTGCATAATACAAGGACCTAAATATTTTCCTATTTTCTTCTAAGAGTTTCATGGTTTTAGCTCTTATATTTAGGTCAGGGATTCATTTTGAGTTGTTATATATAGTGTGAAGTAGGGGTCCAACTTCATTCTTTTCCATGTGGATATCCTGTTTTCTCATCACCATTTGTGGAAGAAATTATTCTTTCCCCACTGAGTGGTCTTGGCACTCTTGTCAGAAATCAACTGACTGTAGATGAAGGTTTATCTCTGTACTCTGGATTCTATTCCATTGTTCCATGTCTGTCCTTATGCCTGTACCACAGTTTTAAAATCGGGAAGTGTGACTCCTCCAACTTTGTTCCTGTTTTCAAGGTAATTTGGACTATTCAAGACCCCTTCCAATTCCATATGAACCTGAGGATTGGCTTTTCCATTTCTGCAAAAACAGCTGCTGGAGTTTTGATTGGGATTGCAGTGAATATGTAGACTGTTCTGGGTAGTATTGACATCTTAATAGCATTAAACCTTCCAATTCATGAACATTAGATGTTTTTTCCATTTATTTAGGTCTTTCTAAATTTCTCTGAGCAATGTTTTGTAGTTTTCAGCATACAAGTCTTTCACATCTGTGGTTAAATCTATTCTAGGTATTTTATTCTTTTAGAGGCTATGCTCAATTTTTAAATCCTCTCGTGTTCCTTTTTTTATGATGATGGGGACAGGTGATAAATTAGAGATCCAGCTGAAGGCAATGCTACACATAGGTTGTGCTAATGTGTCAGAGGCTTAGTCTCAAATCCCGATCTGACCACTTTCCTACTCTGTGACCTTGGACAAGTTTCCTAAATTTTATTTCCCATCTGAAAAAAAGGGTAACAGTACTATCTATCTAATTAGTCACATTATAGAAAGGAAAATAAACGTGTCAAGAGATTTAACGACATAAAAACACAACTCCAAAAGTAAACAAAGGACCGATAATACAATGTAAATATTTTAGAATGTGTTAACGAGATTAAACGTTTAAACACAAAGTTTAAAGTTTAACCTAATCAATGGCATTTTATCTCAAAAATGTTTATTTTTTACTTTATTTTGTACATTTAATAATTGAAAATATAAATGATTAAAAACTAAAAAGTAAGCACAGATGAATAAATATATACATTTCTCAATTAAATGTACTGGATACATACAAATTTTTTTTTAATCAAACAATATTTTTTACACAATATATTTGATTCATAGTAATGCATTCATTCAATATTTGTCCTTTTGTGTCTGGCTTGCTTTGCTCAACATAATGTTCTCCAGGTTCATCCATGTTCAAAAAATGTTTTAATAAATGAGGTTAGAACCATGTAGACACTATAAGGAACTAAGCAGCAAGAAATCTGGCCAGTTTACCCGGCGTCATCGAACACACATAATCGAGTACACATAATCTGGACACAGTGAAAAGTCATTACACTTCATCACAGTCTGGATGTAACACTCCCCCTCAACACACTGTGAGACCCTAAGATCTGATCCCCTACTTCAATACATTCTCTAGTTACCCTCAGATACCTGGATACCAGAGACTGTATCTCTCCTCAGAGGATTTCGATGACTAGGAATTATTTCTTCTTAGTAAATAAATTAGCATTTGATCACAGTTTTAAAAAAATCTTTTTAAAGAAGAAGGTATAATTAAAAAAAACAACTATGATATGGACAGGTACAAGTTTAAAATCCTTTGTATATTTGAATTTTCTTTAATTACAGTTTTACTACGGTATAATTCACATAACACCTAAAGTGCACAATTCAATAGTTTTTACTATTCACATAGTTGTGCAACTATCACCACAATCAATTTCAAAATATTTTCAACAATGCTCCCCCAAACACCCCTATCCATTAGCAGTCATTCCACATTCCCTCTCCCACCCCCCTTAGCCCCTGGTAATCACTAATCTCTCTGTCTCTACAAATTTGCCTACTCTGGACATTTTCTATAAATGAAATCATAAAAGATGTAGCTTTTGTGTCTGGCTTCTTTCACTTAGCATAATGTATTCAAGATTCACCCATGTTGCAGCATGTCTCAGTACTTCCATTTCCTTCTATGGCTGAATATTTCTCACTGTATGTGTATACACATTTTATTTATCCACTCATCTGTTGATGGATATTTGGATTGTTTCCATTTTGGGGCTATAATGAATAATGCTGCTATGAACACTCTCATAAAAGTTTTTGTGTAGATGTTTTCAGATCTTTTGGGTACACACTTTGAAGCATAATTGCTGGGTAATATGGTAACTCTCTATTTAGTCTTTTGAATAACTACCAGGATGTTTTCCAAAGTGGCTGTACCATTTTACAATCCCACCAGCAATGTGTGAGTGTTCTAATTCCTCCACATACTTGACACTGATTACAGTCATCCTAGTGGTATCTCAGAATGGGTTTAATTTGCTCTTCCCTAGTGGATAATGAATGATGCTGAACGTATTTTCATATACAAATGCTTACTGGCTATTTGTATATCTCTCTGGAGAATTGTCTATTCAGATTTTTTTT